>JABJVR010005226.1:0-13774 GCA_025773905.1 Chitala chitala | reverse complement strand
TAAATAATTTTTTTTCTTAAACACACACACACACACACACACACACACACACACACACACACACACACACACACACACACACACATACCATACCTAAATTTAGCTGGCAACATCAACTGACCACACCGCAGAAAGTTAAGGATGTGCCTGAACATTTGACCATCACCCCTCACATAGAGGGTTTGGCCAAACGTTATCCAGCGGACCTTCTGAAAGTTGGACAGCAGCTCCGAGTACTGCGAACAAAAATGAGAATCAAACATAAACACAGAGCTGCTCATATCAGCAAATCCCTTTGCATAAATACAAGTACGCTTCACAAAAAATTAAAAACACTGGTGATATATAAAATATCTCGACAGCATCAAAAAGAAGTTTTGTTTGTATTTTAACTTCTAACAATATGAAGAAAAAACTCCCAAACCAAAGACCCCCTTGTATCGTGTCACAAAAAGAATTCCACCAGCACACCTTTAAAAGGGTTCTCAGGTACGTAGCATACCAACATGTACCCACAAATACTTTAACAACTCTGTAAACTGTGAAAGTTTCCACGGAAGCTGACCAAGGTACTGCTGTGTAAGGCCCTATGGAAATTTGAGGGAAGACACAAGATCATTAGACAGACAGACAGACAGACAGAACAATAGTTATCCCCAAGGGGAAATTTTTTTTTACAGTAGCAAGACAGATGGGTTACAACTACAAAACAAAAGTTTATGAAAATATATAATAAGAAATTAGAACTGAAGAAAAAAATAAAAGAAAATTTAAAAAAAAGGGAACTTAAATATAATTGTAAATTAATATTACAATATACTACAATATAATGCGCTAAACTGTATAGCCAAAGGGCTGTACAAATGACCTGAGCAGTGTTTCACTCACTTTCTGTGGTTGACCTCCTGAAGAAGAACTTCCTGAAGGCCTCCTTGATGGCCAGGTACACGCCATCCTGCCTGTCCAGGTACTCACACACTCCACACAGCTGGGTCATGCTCTCTGTCAGAGGTAGGCGACTTGTCCCTAGCCAGTTCCTGTAACACATCTTTACAAGTCACAAAAAAGAGCACAAAGACCCACACTTGCACAATATCTCACAATTCAACACCTTATTCCAGGTAGAGAATCCAGCCTCAATCACACAAAAAAGCAAGAATAAAACGTAAACAGATAAAAACCCTTACTGGGAACCAGTGTGTTCAAAGTCATGCAATTTTCTACAGTGAAATGACAATTCAAAAAGCACTCTATTTTTTCAACTCACTCCACATGCTGAAATATGACCCCTGTACCAGTGATGTACATTTTGCTGTCATCTAGATTGTTCTCCACATAAAGCTCTCCTAAGGAGGAATCTGGGTACTTCACCAAAAGGTCAAAGGTCATGACATACAGCAATAGTGTTGTACAACTGGACTCTGATTTAGACACCTTTCTTCGAGGCACTGGGACATCCACATCATTGTTGCCTGTAACCATCGACAATAATGATTAAATACACTCTTTAATTTATTTGTACCAAATACAAACTGCATACAACATGAGCAACTCCAAACACTCAGTCTAATATAATTAAGACTTACAGATATAAATTAAAAACGAGAAATGTGTTAATCGTTTTCTACCTCTGTGGCGTTCTACTGCTTCTGTGAATTCAGTAATGCCTAACATATCCACTTCAGAAAGTAATATTTCATAATCTGTGAATTGCTCGGGCAACACTATCTTCCCACTATGAAGAAAATTGGCTTTAAAGAAAAGACAAAATGCCTTTAAACATTTAATAAGGACATACTGTGAACAAAGTACACAACTAGAGAGGGAAATATGATGAAAGCTGTGTGAAGTACAGCCACGCAGCTTCCCTGGCATGTCATGATGTGTTCTGAAAACGCTTACATTAACATTCGTGATTATTGGCTTATCAACAATGATACTGTTAGAGGTAAAAATGATGAATGAATAAACCTAGTGTGATAAACAAATAGTAATTATATTCAGAAAATATTAAATGAGTTTTATTACTCGAATTCTGTCCTTCCATTATTGTTTTCTGGGCAACGCTTTACCACTTTAAACTGGCTCGCAATTTTACGTTACATTATTATTAATAATAATTATTATTATTTCGCTCGTGGCCCCTGTCTAATACAACTCAAGTCAGTAACAGGTAGAAAAGCACTGTTCAGATATTTATACTTTTGTACGATTTGAAGAGTTGTGAACTCTTGTTATGAACTTTACCTAGTGATTATTATTATTATTATTATTGTCGTCGTTGTTGTTTTGATTGCATGTAAACCGAGATTATCAAAGTTCACGTCTTTAACAAAATAATGAACAGATAACATTGGTGAGTTTCCTGAATTAGAGCACGATACAGGCCTTAAAGTTATCGTCATTGGTTTATATACTGAAGAATGTGAACATGAACTTATGGGTGGAAACGTGGCAAGTGCAATGCAATGTGGTAATAAACAGCCTTCACAGCAATAAAGGGACGTAATGCCTTGCCTAAAAATCTAAAAAGGCGGCTGCAACACTCAAGGACTACCACGTCCTCGCATATCCACAACAGATTGTCCTCGGTCAGCAGCCTTGGATGTTGTCTGATAACGTCAAGTGGTATGAAGCAATAATGTACTTCCTCATTTCGGTCCATCAGTGGAGTCCCAATCAGACCCAAGGGCACTGAGTCATGTTCTGTACAAAAATACACAGGTTACACCTTGGCTGCAAGGGTTTTCAAGTCCAACATTCATCCAGTTACTGATATGTACAAGACCACTATGTGGATGTCACATGTATGAGTAATTCAGCTATTGTGCCACTTTTCTGTCACAAGCCGGTTTTCAAATCACGCGCGTTTTTTCAGACGATCAAGATTTACGTTTCCTCCCTTTGACTACTTTATACAGCATAAAAACATTACGTTCAAAATGCAGTTTACTGAAAGTGGTTTGCATCGAAGTCTTACACAAAAACGTCTTTTGCGTAGCCACATAAACAGCACACATAACGAACTCAAGCAAAAGAAAATTTACGATCATGCATGCGAAGAACCTAAAAAAAATGTTGCAGGTGATACCAACTCCTCAAGTGCACCATCTTTAATAGCCGTTTTCCCTGATTTTTTCCACGGGCTGCAGGTCTCACCTCCTGCCTCCGGCTGCTCTGTCTTGCAGCCTTTCGCCCTCTCTGGAAACTGGACATTCACTGGGCGAGCCCTCGGTAAATGTTTTGTCGATTGGTAATTTTCTAAAGCCTCGTTTAGAAAAGGAAAACAAACTTTAAAATATTGCACTTATAATAATAGCTAAATAACCCTTAATTTTTGTGGAATTACCTGTTGCAGTGCCGTTATCTGAAGACCACACGCTTGCTCGTAAAGAATATTTACCTCTGAAGTGCATGAAAAAGACAGTTCACCCGTGTGCATATAATAGTGTACATGTCTGAATGTACATCCATCTCTGTCAATAAAAAATCTGATATTGTGATCGTGAGATATGGCATGTTTAAACAGTAACGACTCCTCAAACAAGCTTAGTCTGCTGAAGGGGATAGAGAAAAGGCAGCCGCCCACGTTGTACAAGCAGCATCTGTCACGATCTTCAGCCGTAGACATCGTCTATATTTAAAAAAAATCATACAGCTACAAACAGCGCACAAAACTGCTCAGACTAGCAAAAGACGATTGTTTTCAGGAATGGTAGACAGCTAGCTTTCTTGCTAGTCAGTTTGCCACTTTAAAGGCAGAAATTGTCATACGTTTTGATTACTAATTAAACTGGGTTTGCAGCTACTACAAACACGCTAGCGGAGGATCGGAATGGACAACTCTACAAAATACACAAGTGTCATTTAACTTTAACTTCCGCATAGTTTCGCAAAACTGTCAAAGTGGACAAACGCGGCCGTTTTTTGCGTGGAATGTGCGGGTTGTTGAAACAACGCACGCGCCGACACGATTCTTTACAAAACGCACGCGCTCATACACTGCACAAAGCGCTGATGTTGTACTGTTTTGTTCTGTTTCATCATACCTGTCTGTAGCACAAATCGATATTTATCGATGGCAATCGATGCTACTTTATCCATGTTTTTATGGCACGGGTATGTTTGTTTGTCACGTATGTACCTTTACGAGCGCAAGACAAACTAAACTGGTTGCTTCTCCATTACTTTCTTCTTTACCGTGAGGAACTACTTTAAAATGTTCAGTAACACAGCTCTTTAAAGAAGTACACATCCGGGAAAGGAAGAAACCTTGGCTGCGCTAATTTTGTCACATAATTGACACTGTTCAAACACAGCAACTTAGCAGTAAAATGTAAAAGGACGAAACTTAAAAAAAACACGTCCTATTAAAAATTCCTTGTCTTAATAAACAAAATGGAACTATATGGCATGCTACAAGTGACATTGTAATGAAACGAGGCATGTTGCATCATAAACACAGCTGCATGGTCATTTATATGTGGTTGTATAGGGCCCTCAGGCCTGAAGGAGGTCCCCTCATCCATGTCTTTTTGGAGCACTTGAACCAAATTATTTTGGGGTGATCCCCAAAACAGTGTTGCTCAGGGCCACAAGCATTTTAGATGTGGTCCTGCACAGGTGCATTCCTTCTGTGACCATTGACTACATAACTCATATTGTACTTTAAAGTGAACAAAATTTGTAATGAAAGTTCATCAGTTATATACAGTATATAACTGCCTCTTCGTCATGTCTGTTATACCTTGGCCATGATCCATTTCCAAGATGTTGGAAGCAATGGTGTAGTGGTGTCTTGGAGTTATTTTATTCCCTCTATCCCTTCCCACCTGTGCTTCATGCATAAAGTGACCAAATGGTAGTAATAATAAACAGAATTTTTTATTTTTTATGTTTAATTTAGTTTTTACAAAACAAATAGACTGAAAGGAGCCATCTGAGGTGGTTCAGGTATATAAGAAGGGTGCCTTTGGGGCTTTTCTAGGCATGAACCACTAGGTGGAGACCTCGAGGTAGGCTTAGGATATGCTAGGGAGATACTACCCTGTCTTGGGAGAGTTTTGGAACCCCCCAGGAGCAGCTGGAGAGCATTGGTGGAGAAAGGCAGGTCTGGTCTGAGCAGCTCAGCCTATATGGACAAGTGAGTGGAAACAATTATAGCCACTTGACAAAACAATTATAGCCACTTGGTAATTCACAAGACCACAATTCCACATGAAACATCATTAGGTGGGCACAGGTGAGTTTCTAATTATTGAAAATATCAGGTTCAAGTTGGGACTCTATAGACTGTCTTGCTATAAAACCCCTCCTTTTTCAAGGTGAAAATATTCGGGGCTAAAGCCCCAAATGATCGGACCTAGCGATGCCACTGGGTGGGTGTATGGTAAATCTGTTTTTTATTAGGTGGCTATATGTTGAATACCTGCATATATGTACCACTAGGCCCCTGGACAGGAACACAGTAGTACTTCTGCATAACTTACAGTAAAACCATTAAATTAGGAACCTGGTGGCTCAATGGGTAGAGCATCAGGCTGGGATACAGCAGTCTCCTGACCCAGGCATGTCTGTATTTGAGCAAGAGCCTGAAATGCTAGCTCACTTCCCACTGTTCCCCCCAGGGAATGGCTTAAATACAGAGAAGTAATTTCCCTTTGGGATTAATGAAGTGCTATTATTTACCAACAGAGTATATGTGTGTATATAAATATAGTTAAAATGGAACTGATTTCAAAATTAGAGGCATTTACAATGAGGCTTGATTTCCCCAGCATCAAAGATCAATACAACAAATGTAATGGCCCCAGTGAATGCAGATTTTTCTTCTTACCAATTAATTCATTTTAATTTTATCACTATCTTAATGAAATATCAGTTACATCACAAGCTTCTGTTCAGTAATATCCCTGTCTGCTCTTAGTTTTCTTAATTTATTGAGAGAAAAAAAGAGTTACAAAAAAGAGTTAAAAGTGAGACTCTTGTGCTCCAAGTGAGCCAAGGGAGTGGGCTCGCTCACATCCATGAATAAAGAATGGTACCAAAACATCCTCCAAGAGAAACTGCTTCCAACCATTGAAGAACAGTTTGGTGACAAAAGTGATAGCTAAGTGGCTCGGGGACCAAAACATCGAAATTTTGGGCCAGGAAACTCCCCAGACCTTAATCCCATTGAGAATTTGTGGTCAATCCTCCAAAGGCGGGTGGACGAAGAAGGGTCAACACTGAAAATTTTGACTCTTTGCATAAACTTAATGTAATTGTCAATAAAAGCCTTTGACACTTATGAAATGTTTTTAGTTATACTTCAGTTTACCATAGTAACATCTGACAAAAAGATCTAACAACACTGAAGCAGCACACTTTGTGAAGATTAATATTTGTGTCATTCTCAAAACTTTTGGCTATGGCTGTACAAGTGTCATGCCCTGCCCTGTCATGCCTCCTCATGTCCTCTAGGTGTCACCTCCCCTGGTGTTTCCTGATGTCAAGTCCTTGTAATTATATCATTAGTGCCTCCTACGTGTGTCTTGTTTCCCTTAGTTTTACTTAAGTTTCCCTTGTGTTTGACTCCTTGCTGGATGTTATACATAGTAAATTGTATTGTATGGTTGCATAGTCCCTAGTCTCAAACGTTAAGCCTTGTTAAATGTAAAAACCCATAGTAGTCCCAAATCTTGTGAAATCCACTAGTAACCTTTGTCACCATTAGTTATATGTTAATGACCTAGCCATTGTTCCTCGTTTTGCCATGCTTTGTTTTGTTCTGGAATAAATCTCCATCTCCGCACTTGGACCTCCTCTCAGCCTGCCAGTTCATTACAATGAGCCTCAGTTTTCCCTCTTCAAATCAACTCACACGTTTTACAAGCATTAATAAAGTCTGGAAGCACCTATTCGCTAATAGAGTGATAAAAGTTTCAGTCATCCAAGAAAAATGGAAGACTGATGGATCCTGCTTCACTTGCCAGCTGACAAATTAGTTTGGGTTTGGCAGATGCCAGGAGAATGTGACCTACCTGAATATGAAGTACCATACTGTGAACACTTTGGGCTAGGCCCCTTAGCTCTTAAGAAAAATCTTAATGCCACAGCATACAATGATGTACAGCATTGTGTGCTTTGAACTTTGCTGGGATAGTTTTGCCAAGGGCCTTTCCCCTTTCAGAGTGTCAATGCACCTGAGATCAAAGCCTCAGCCATACAGAAACATTCTACTGAAATTTGTGTGGAAAAACTTGTCTGGCCTGCACAGAGCCCTGACCTCAACCCCACTCATCACCTTTGAGATGAATAGGAATGCCAGGGTCTCTTTTCTAAAAATCAGTACCTGACCACACTGGTGGATTTGTGGCTGAAAAGAAGGAAAGCTCTTTATTTGATTTGTAATTCTAGTGGAAAGCCTTTCTGGGAGTGGAACCTATTGCAGCAGCAGATAGGGGATCAAATTCACATTAACATCCATCATTCCACAATGGCATTTTTAACAAGCATGTGAATTTAAGTTTGGGATCCACATACATTTGGCAATAATGTGTATCAGTCTGGTAATTAGTGGAATAAATCCGTCTAAAATCATGAGAAGTTAAAAGCAGCTTTGCAAAATCTTTTATTGAATGAATTTTTCATCCAATATTCTGGATATGAATTACAATTTGTAACATTACTAATAAGGTTAATTACTCAATGTGATATTAAGTACATTCAAAAACCCCACTTACCACGATGTGTGATTTATGTACATGATCAGTAGGTAACAGAGGAGACCCTCAGATTTACAATGTATATGTTATACGCAGAACATTCTAGAACTTTCTGTTAAGAGTAAGGCAACAAATCAAACTTCAAAGACAGGTCATGGCAATATTAGAGAGCTGGACCCCTGAGATGGAACAACCAGGGCCCACAGTGGTTTTAATCCAGTCCTGGTCAAGAATGCCAGTAGATGGCATCGTTATGGTGACTTCCTTCAGACTGGTTAATTTAATTGAGTGTACACTGTTACTGTCTAATACAGACATGACTGCACCCTCATGCTTTCAAGCAGGTGGGATTGATTGCAGTCCTGTGTTTATGTAGGTTTCCTGGGTACCCTCACTGAGTACGATCACTGAGCACCTCTGCTGAGTATCCTCATTGAGTACCCTAATTGAACACATACCCTGAGTATTCTCACTGAGTACCCTCATTGAACACCTTCCCTGAGTATCCTCACTGAGTACCTTCGCTGAGTACACACACTGAATATCTACACTGAGTACTCTCACTGAGGACCTTTGCTGAGTACCCTCACTAAGTACCCTTACTGAGTACACTCGAGTACCTTTGCCGAGTACAATCACTGAGCATCCTCATTGAGTACTCTCACTGAACACCTTTGCTGAGTACCCTCATTGAGTATCCTCACTGAGCACCTTCACTGAGTACCCTCACTGAGTACCCTCACTGAGTACCATCACTGAGTACACTCACTGAGCACCATCACTGAGTACACTCAGTGTCCTGCGATGGACTCTAAGCTCACAATGACTGAAGACCCTTGGCTGGAACACTAGTTGTAGCCAATGAATGAATGCATCTAAGTCATGCTAGTCTATTTAATGCTTATTGTTTACAAACAAAACCAAGTAACTTCACATTTAACGGTTAATTATATCTCAGCTGGATTAACGGCACAAGTACATTTTTAAAACTGGTGGATATAAAAGAAACCACACTGTATGTTGCAGACAAGCTTTAATAAATGACCATTTGATAAACACATTGATATGACAGATCAGGTCACATAGAACAATAGTGCTCGATGTAAATTGTTATTTCAAGAGTCAAAAGTCAATTACCACATTGATGGCAATGTTGTACTAAGCCATATCATGGTTTGTTATTGTAAACATAACCATGACTTAGAAAAACAGCTGTTCATTATTAAAAAGACTACAAATGAAATAATTACTTTCTTTTATGCTACCTATCTATCTTCATATACTTCATTCCATCACATTTGCCGTGGTCAGAAGTGAGACCATCAGTGAGTGTGAACTATGTCTTAATTCACTGGAAGACCACAGTGGAGCTCTTTTGGGTTCACACTCCCATTCTGGAGTACTGTCTGTTTTTCATCTGTGTCTGAGGACAGCAGCTTCTTGTCATGATGCTGCTGTGGTTTGCCACGTTAATCATTTAGAAAGAAGCCAACTTTGGTGCCCTCTTCTGAGCATGTTGGGTAATGCATCAAAGCACATGGGAGAAAAATACTTGAGTTTGACAATCTGGAATAGTACATCCTCAGATCACTTACCACATCTATTCCCAAGGTAATGCCTTTGTCCAACCTTCTGAGGTAACTTCCAGATGTCACAGAAAGCCCCAATAAACCAAACCAAGACTTATTTATAGATATTTAAAACTCCAAGAAAATATGCAACTTTGAAGTCACAAGTTATTGTGAATGTTTGTGTCTTTCCTTGATAAAATTGAGCATTTAGCAATATGTAGCAGCCTTGTGGTTGACTGCATATTCTTGAAAGGCTGCATTACTCCACAAAGAGAAGCATTTATGGTTAAAGACCAGCACCACTTGGCATTCTAGAAACACAAATGTGCAAAAAAGTCTAAGAATCAGCATGAAAAAAAAAAATTGTTCTTAAGTGATTTAACTGAGCACTGTTAAAGAAAGGACAATATAGAGTAGCTTATGGGGCCACCTTTATGCTTTTATGTGACCCTCTGCAACACACTGTGTAGGAGAAGCTCTTCTGCCCCAGATTTGGTCACATGTACACGAACAAGGTGAGCTGTCGCTTCCTTCATTTGGCTAAAAAGCTGGCGCAGCCCAGACTTTGCATGTTTATCTCATGTGTGTTTTATCCATGTGATGATGTGGTAAAGTCCTCAAAGTCTGATGCATTATGTTAATTAGTGTTGCTTTTTCTAGTAGTGTTCAGTGTGGACAGGTTGCCATACGGTGTACATGTGTTTTCCTTGATAAGTTCTGTGAAGTCTTCTGCAGGGCACTGCTGAGCCTTGGAGGGCCAACCTAAGAAGGTCATGGGGTCAACAACATCCTTTCTTATTTGGAATGTGCTTTTCAGTGATCTCCTTTTATACTGAACACAAATAGGGACATCATGCAACACTTGGGACATAAGTGAAAATACTGTACCCAGATCAGCCGCGAGAGCACAGCCCCTGTTGAATCCTTTCATACCTTGCACAAGGATTCCTTCATCCCAGACTTCTTTTTTCAGTCACGGCTCTTTCAAGTGAAGGATTTTACCAGCAGTTTAACATTATGGGATCAGCCCTCCTGTAATGTGATCCACATTTCTCACCAGAAGTTTGCTCTATTACTTATTATTTTGTTAATAATAGACCCCAGGGTGCTGTTTTAAGGATTACAAGCACGTGAACTTTTTCAAAGTCGCCTGATTCATAGTTATGCTTACCCCTAAGGCCCTCACCCAGGTGGTGTCTCTTCTCCTGTCCCAGAGCAGAAGGCTACTTGCATTCATATTAATTACAGTGCAGTACAGATTACTGTGGCAGGAGTCACCTTAAGCTCTCAGTAGCTGTTAAGGCAGTGTCAGTGAAGAAGTTGTGAGGCTGAAGGAGCGGCTCAGTTCCTTTGCATTGTGCCGAATATTCTTGGTAGCCATGGATACACCTCCTGGTAGATAAACACAAACATACAGCTGTGTAAAAGGCAGAAGCACTAGCATGACTGGTGTCAACTCATGACTTGCTGATAGTTCAGCAGAACTGTGAGACCTTTCACAACTCTACACCATATGTTTCCTCCACAAGCTCGCTCAGTATGATTCAGAAAAGCAACAGTATTTCTATACATACATTGTCCGTAAAAATACAGTGACAGAACTAGAATAGCTCAGTATCCTAGTTAGTAAATCTGACAGCACAGCGAGTCACTAAGAAATTACTACACAAGAATGAAAATATCAGGTGGAAAAAATAGAGTAAAAGTGCTTAAACAAGCCTGATTTTGCCAGTGTAATTAAAACTTAAGTGTGTAGTGTTGAGTGTTCTCTTCTGGGAAACCTGTATAAGTAAACCTACTGTAAAATCTCAAAATATGTATTGTGAACCCAGATGCAATGTACAGTTAAAAGCTAAGGTTTGTTATTACAAAAAAACACCTTTGCATAGTGCAGGTATATTTTGAGTTAAATGTTGCACATAGCTGCACTACTTTCAAATCAGTAAAGTGTTCCTTTAAGGGCAGTATTTTGTCAGGCTGAAAAATGAATCGTGCTGAGACACCCCATTCTTCTTATTGCTTGCTGTCAGGTGTTGCCTGCAGGAATATCGTAACTTTTCACAGGTTATCTGCATTTCTCAGGTGTTGTGCTTGCTAGGGTATTACTGTACTCGGTCTCCACTAAATATTGTTCATGCCCCATAAATATAAATTGTTGTGGAACGATCCGAATCAGAATTTAATTTTTTTCAAATTAAGGAGGTATTTGATCTGATTTTGCTCGAAAAGACTATACTCTTTGCTCATTGCTTATATGGTTTATGTATTGTTTGTAGACTCAGTTTTTTGTGGTTTATTTTGAAATGGTCGCCATGTGGTGCAGCTTTAATAAAGATTTAATTAAAGTAGAACCCTCCCTGTTCTCAGGTGCTGATTTATTGACAGAGACTCCTCCTAAAATACATTATTTGTTCTCAGTTCTTCTGTAATAACCCACTGGGCTTTCAGCCATGCCAAAGCTGCTCTAATTAAACATGACTTCATGGGATTACTTCACTGGCTACTAACAGATCTGCTTTATATCAGCGGTTCAGTCTTACAACCTTGCAGAAGAAATACTGTGGACGAATCTAACAAAAGCTCATTGTGATTGTTCTGAGAGCTAATAAAGTTGCTTTGAGTTTGATGTCCCCTACAGGAGAGACAAACCAGACAGTTACATTTAAGGCTTAATTTTCAGGTACTTTTTAGATTTTCACTACGTCCGCTGCTCAGCAAGCAGGAATTTTGCTCTGAGTTGTGAGAAAATAAGCAAATATATACAAATAATGCACAGTAAATGACTAACAGTTTTACCCAGTTGTTCTGGTTTAAGAGAAGCATTTTGAAGGTAAAACATGCAGCATTCCTGCAGAGGTTTAAAACCACCCAGACAAAGGCGATTCGTTGACGGTTCCTGCCTTGGTTTCCCTCTGAGTCCCATGTGCCTCTCTAGAGCTCTGCACTAAGCTGTCACGCACCAGCCGCTCCATGTTAGTAAGGCATCGAAGGAAGCCAAACAGTTCTGAATGAGCCGGACCTCATAAACACACAAACGGAACAGATGCATGATTATCCCCAGCTTGGGAGCATTATGGTTTGTAGGAAGTGCCATAAGTGACTCTTGGCTGGCAGTGCACCATGCTGACCTTGCACTGGCTTGCATGCTTGCCCCGTGTCCCTCACGTTCCTGCACATGATCCAGGTGCAGAGAGTCCTGTACATACTGACGCTGCTGCTAAGGCACCCGGCTACCCATGCTCAGCTGCTTGGGAAAGGACATGGGTGGGACGTTAAGGCTCGAGGGCCCTGTTCGACCATGCTGGAGCCCTCTTGGTGCCCTGCGGTAACTCCCTAGTGTTTATGGGAAATAAAAGACAGAGATAAGTGAACTGTGAGGCAGCTATAGGGGACAAGCTGAGGGGGAGCACGCCTATCTTGTCTGTGATATCATTCATCACTTTGTGACAGCAAGCAACAAAGGTTGGTGGCGACGAACCGCAGCTGACTGATAGAGATGTTTTTGATTAGAGCTTCCAAGGAGATGTCCCAAACAAGCGTTGCCATGAACTCGTCTGTTTGGTTACAAACACAGAAGAGAGAAGGCTGCTGGAGCCAGGTGCTGGAGTGTTTTCTTGTATACATTTTGGCTACCATGGCAACAAGGGACTCACACCGACTTCCTGTTCCCAGCCAGAGATGAGCGTGTGTGTGTGTGTGCATGTGTGTGTTAGGGGTGGAGGGGGGTGTGCCCTTCCTGCAGCATGTGTTTCACTCAGAGACTATGGAGGAGTGACTGTATTGCAGGAATATGCTGCTTGGAGCCCTCACAGTACCTCTGTTTTTGAGCTCATGGACAGGTAGGGAACATACATGAGGGAGTCCAAGGAGCCATGATGGTGCTCAGGTTTAAGGGAAGGATGAGGCGTGTTCTCTGCAGACAGAGAGCAGCCATATCACTGGGAACTACATCCCCCAGGGGGCATTGCATATACTATGGAGGAGCTATTCGCCTGACAACAACCAGCGGCGCCAGGCTGCAGGACAAAAACAGCTCTGCTCTCAGGTCCAAAGAACAGGAAACCCAGGGCCTCCTGAATCATTTTGATAAGAGAAGCTAACTGGGGTGGCGTGTGACAAGCTGGGAGAATATATTCACTAAGCAAACACTTCACTGAAATTGACCTGGTTGCTGGAATGGAACTTGATCACTAAATGAGAAAACGGTGTATTAGCAGTCGTTCCTCGTTTAGCGACTACCTCGGTTAGCGGCCGTTCGCAAATATAACGGTAAAAAATGATTTTCAAACTAAAGTGGTCGTTTATGACCAAATTTATTTAAAATTGGACAGATCTTTGAATAAAATTTACAAAGTGTTGTTAAAAATGTCCACTTCATGAAGTATAAATCATAAAAGAAATGTATGTATGGAGTATGGAAGGTTACGTTGATTGTCACTTAGCAACCATTTTACTTATAGTGCTTAGAACAAAATGTGGCTGCTGAATGAGGAGTGT
>JABJVR010005225.1:0-13775 GCA_025773905.1 Chitala chitala | reverse complement strand
CCCTGCCCTGGGTGTCCCCGGCCCTGCGCTCTGACTGTCCCTGCCCTGGGTGTCCCTGCCCTGGGTGTCCCCTGCCCTGCGCCCTGACTGTCCCTGCCCTGGGTGTCCCTGCCCTGGGTGTCCCCTGCCCTGCGTCCTGACTGTCCCTGCCCTGGGTGTCCCTGCCCTGGGTGTCCCCTGCCCTGCGCCCTGGGCTTCAAGATCCCCATGACCCTGAATTAGACAAGCGGTATAGAGAATGGATGAATGGATAGATGGATGATCCACTTTTAATTTATGTTAAATTCAAATGTTATAAAGTGTTGAACCCCATGTGTGTGTTACATCTAATAGAATTTTTGCAATATCCTGTTATCTTGTTTTTTTATACAGCAGCCTAACATATAAGGCCTGTAACATGCAGCAGAAATGCATGCACACATACGCACACACACACATGCACACACACTGTTTCATATTAATAATTGGATAAATAGCAATAATTTTACTCTTTTACAAATGCATGACCCAGAGGTACACAATCGTCTTGGTTTCAGTGACCTTTATTAATACTTTCATGACCAAATCAATAGAGTGGGTAACAGTTAAGGGTGCTAATATCTCTTTAACATGTTGCCATGACAGCCCTGTATGTCTTGTGGGGACAGACAGACAAGGTGATGTCATGAAAGTATAACGGAGCATTACATCTGGACCAATGCCTTCGTTAAAACAGGCAACCACACCACAACATGTATCATTTAAACATGGCCGTGAAAATTCTAGTCCATCTGAAAATATAGTTCTGTCTTTTTATGTGACAGCTGCCTTTGGACTTCTGCAAGAAATCATGCTGTCAAAAACGGCCGAGAAGCTGAATGACTGTTGGCTTTAAGTGGAACGCCAGCTTTGTGATTTAGTCGGGTCGGCTAAGCAGCCATTGTCAAAGCCAAGGCCACAAAGATTGCTATTTAGGACACTGAATGGAGAGAGAGTGGGCTCGTACTTCCACATTTCTGTACTGCCTAAAAAAGAACACAAAACAGCTACAGCTGTGCCCACACTTAGGACGCTGAAAAGTGCACAGTACAACTTTTTCCATTTGGAAAAACAGAGTAAGTACAGGGTGTGCTGTGCACACCTACTGTTACCAGGTTACACCCCAAACACAACACCGTTTGTAAAGTAAAATACATGACTGTCTATTTATTTATTTATAAGCAGCTATCTTCCAGACATGCTGTTCTAGAATGGTTTGCCAGTATGGCTGTTAATAGATTTAAAAGCTTAAAAATTATTTTGCTTCCTTAGCAAAGAGGTCTTTTTTAAAAACATTGCACTGTACAGTCATAAATATTTTAAAAGTGGTAAGTTTATACAGGTATGTGCTGCATTACTTCCACATCTGGGACCGGCCAGCAGGCTGCAAGTAAGACCGGCTGAATGTCAGTATTCCCAAAGTACAAGTGTTGTGTGATTTTAACCTTTTTTGTAACCAGACTGGGCAAAAGCCTTTCGCTGCTGACAAAGCTACTCTGTTGACTGGGTGAAGCAAGGTGCTTCTATTTGGAAAAATAAGAATCTTTTCAAGAAAATGTTGTTTCCTATTGTGGCCGTGAACGAAGGTACAATAATGTGAACTCTTGTGAGATGTTCTTAGTCATTCTGGAGGTATTCGTGACACCTTGTGACATGCATACTCCATAATGCATTGGAATTTTTAGAACATTAATGTACTACATGATACCATTAAAGACTATTAGCATCATTTGTGTTATGTTATTGCTGTTATAATCATTGCTATCATTAATATTAATTTAATTACCATTATTATTAATATACAACATTGGGTTGTTATTATAAAATCCAGTGCATGTGATGCTTTATCTTGTGTGATGTGGATGTAAATAAATGGGGTTAAGGAAGTAAACAGGAATGCCTTATATTGATTTGCCATAAGACATCACATGCATTTGTATGTGCACTTGTGTGTGAGGTGAATCTTTATTTTCTTTGCAGCCTGAAGCCTGATTGACAGACATTGTTTTGCCTAGTAGTTTTCTTCACAAATCTGTCGAGGGTGTTTATTGGACTGATTTTATTTTAATAAACTTTACTTAGTATCCAAACGACTCTCATAGAGCAACATCTTCTTGGAGAAGCAGGTCAACATTATGCTTTCAGTTCAGGTCCTGTCAATAATTCCTTCTCCTCCCTCAAAACATGTTGTCAGTGGAGTCAGTGTAGCAGGAAGAGCTTTAGAAAGTGCCGGGTCAGTGCTGCTGAGGGAACCCTAATTGTGTTTCTCTTGTTGTTGCCTCTTCTCTCTTGATCCGTTTCTGCCTGGCTTCCATTTCCTGTGGCCACAGTCTGCAAGCCCTGATCTTTTTCTTTACTTCTGACTCTGATGTTGGGGAGGAGGGATTATGGGAGAGTTAAACCACTCCACACTCTGCTCCTCCCCGATGTCTTCTCACCTCCCACTGGGCTTGTGCGATGTGAGGAGAAACAGTTTTTGTGTACGGCTGAGCTCAGACTTCGTACCGTGACTCCTTGAAGGAGAAACTGTGCTGTTTGTTTCTCTCACTGGTGAAAGTTTATGAGGAGCAGGTGGAAATACAAGACTTGCTCGAAAATAACTGACAAAGTAAAAATAGAGTTTTCTAGATATGTAATTCTAACATATGAAAACCTGCACTCACTCAAGAATACCAACATGACTATTTCCATATTTGGTTGTGGATAAACGTGCACCTCAAGGGAAAATAGGTGTTGTGATTGATGTAGATGTGAAAACGAAAATGATAAAGCAGCATGAATGAGGACAAAGGTTTTCATCAATTGCCGGAGAACTTGATTTCAGCCATTTTGTATCGGGGAAATTCCGACATACACAAAAAATGATTTACGTAATGAGTTGCCAAATGTATTATGTCTGGGACCACTTGTACATTTTAAAGTTAGGGTTGAAATACTTACAATTACTAATAATTTACAATGAAATTTTTGATTAGTGGTGGAATGCCATGTATAGTAGCATCTGCACAATAAAATGTCAATTAAGTACTTCCAGTTAATTACGTATTTTACCAGCTGGGCTCTAGGTCTCAGAGGGGCACCCGGAAGCCCATGTCGGGGCTTCAGTTCCAACTGAATAGCCAAAGGTGAAGCACCTTCCTTTATTGTATTGTGGTCATGTAGTGCGTTAGTCTCAAAGCCAGCCTGTTTATCACCATGGCGACCTGCCCGCCCAGCTCTTCTGTTCGCTGCCTTTACTCAGTTGCCATCAAACACACATGCGATGTGTTCTGGGGATGGAAGCCTCCAGCGTCATGTGTGGTTCTGGGTCCCCATAACATATCTGACCCAAAAGACAGATGAGCCACTGGCTACGGATGATGAGCAGCGGGCGAGCTCCCGTTTCGGCGTTCTCCAGGTCGAAATCCATGCCTCGAGGCAATCCTATTACCAGCCCACCTCTCCCAGTTCCAGAATTTATCTCCCCTCACACCTGTCCCAGAAGCCATGGTGCGACACGATTTCAACAGCCTGTTTTCCCCTCACAGCTAACAGATAAAACTTCAACACTCACACAGTCAAACAAGTCTTTCTTCATGTTTTTTTTTTTTTTAACTACATTCAAGATGTATTTATAGGCAGCCAGAAAGAGCTGACAGGAATTGTTTGTCTTTTATCCCAAGCAAAGTTCTGAATTGTGATTAATTAGTTATGTTTTGTGTAGCTGCATTGTATTAATTCATAACAAAAATGAAAAAGGTGAGCATATGTAAACACATGTATGCTGTTTTATGAATAATAAACCAATTTACACACAATTTTGTAAATAACCAACACAATGACAAAAATGGCAGTTTTGTTCTCTTTTGTTTCTCTGTTTGCCTATTGTGTTCTGTTGTCATGGTAAAGAAACACACGACGCATTAGACAAGCATGTGTTGATGCTGCAAATGTAGCACATACAAAATAATATGCTGCAATGGAAAATGAGGTTTAAGTACAGCGGCTCTCAAGACCTATTCAACAGGCTCTATTACAAGACATTGAAAAAGTACAGCAGTTCATACATGTTTGGTTAATGATACTGATGCTAAAAAATTATGCATGTATAACTGAATTTTCTAAAACTATTCACTTTTTTATACATTCAGCTCATTACACAACACCTCAGTAAAACATCCTGACTGTGGTCTAAAGGAAAACAGTATCAAAAGCGGAAATTCACACATACACACAAAAACAACAAATACTGAAGAGGGACAATGACTTCTAATCTCTTTTAACAAATGGTTGCTACTGGAAACTATTGCTGGGTTTACTGCTGTTATTTTACAATCTAAATATATCATCAGTACACTGGTTTGATGCTTTGCTGGTATAAATAAGCAGCGTTTTCCCCCTTTCAGATGCCTCACTTTAAATTATCAGGATCAAAACAGCTCATTTCCCACAACCTTATCATTGACAATCGTTTCATAATGGCAGTAAAACTTTGTGTGACATAACAAGGAGGTCCACTCTACCTTTTGCACAGAAGAGTTCCGGCTTTATATCGCATATGACCTGAAGGGGGCAGGAGAGCTCCACAATGATGCGTGGAACCGCGCCGGGGCAGAGGTATGGGATCAGTCTGAGCCCACGCGGCAGGCAGAGAACCATGAGGAGACGTGTGCGAATTGACGTCGCTAACGCACACGCACCTCGGCGCTCTGTGAAGTAACGCTGTTGTTTCTCCTCTGTTGGTTTTTTCACTCCTTTAAGATGGTCATTGGGAATGAATAAAATCAGAAAGTAATCTGAAGAGCCAGTTGACTAGCATTGGCTGGAACTTGTCCCAGGACAGGCAGGAGACAGGGATGGTGTGTGTCAGTCTGAGCTAGGGCACACGAGAGCTACACACACAAGCTCACACATCTGCCTACCTTAACTGCCTGCCTTTGTAGTGAAAGAGAACACTGGAGAAAGAACCGGGCCCACAAAAGTGCAGGGGAACACGCACACTACTGATGAACCAGGACCTGAACAAAGCTCACAACCTAGAGGTGTGTGATAAGTCATACACACAGAGCCACAAAAAACAGGGTGGCAGAACTCTTAAAAAATGAGAAAAAATACAGGGTAATAATTATTGCTATTTATAAATTAGTAAAATACAAAAAAATTAAAAAATAAATAAAATCCCATGGAGTTTTATCTCAATGCAGAAGTCAAAATAGTGCCATTGTGTTGAAATCATGAAACTGGTGCATTTGAGCAGAGCAAAGGATGACAACAATTTTATTTCAAATGAATAAAATGACATCCTCGAGTTTAAATTACACAAAATGGTTTTGAAGACTTAACATGTGGAATTTCAGCTGAAGTGACTGTTTATGGTTTACTCGGCTTTGCTTTGACCGATATGAATGAAAACACCGCTGGATTCAGTTCTTTTCCCATTTAATTACTCATTGAAAGCAACTCATTACTGCATACACAAAGCACAAAGCCCTATTACAGCAAACCTGAAGCATGAGAAATGTGGTTTATTTAAAATTCCAGATAAAACACGATGTTCTTCAGTGAACCTATCACGACATCCTGTAAAAAACTGTAAATAACCACCAGACCTCAAACTGGCTAAAATCTGATGAGTAGCGGCTCTGGGCTGTGCAAGTAATATTGAGCCTGACTTAGTTATCTCTCCACCCACCAGTGTTTCTAAAATAAGGAAGATGGAGGAAGCTGACAGGGGCCCACCCATGCTGTTTTGTCAGGGCGATGCTAACATCGTTTTCCACATGCCATCATATATAGATATTGCATACAAACTAGATTTGGAACATGACAGACTTCATGCTGCAAATGTTTTCACTTTTTTTTTTCGTCTATGACATCACAATGGCATCATTTATTGAAATTAGTCACATGGGATTTAGTCATCATAATTAGACAGGACTGCAATTTAGCTATACGCGTTCCATTAAACGCATCAGAATTCGTTAACACACTTACTGAATGTAATGCAAGCAATTTCTGTAAACTGGAAACCATTAATGTGCTCCAATCTCACACTTTGTATTTAAATTGATTAGGTTTTTTTATTAATGTTCTGTTATATAATGTAAATAAAAATAGTCTGCCTTGAATATTGTGTTGTTGTAACATACATCTAAATTTATTTTCAACATATTACTTTCTGTTTGGTTTCTTTTTTTTTTTTTTTAGAAGCCAACATCTGAAATGTGAAAGATGTTTGCTTATTTATGCGGTTCATCGAGCTCACTGTGCTAGTTAGCATCACTTGCTACCATAGAAACATCACGTTTGTGGCAGGCAGCATGAGCAGGAACATGCACAGTCTCTTAGGGGAGGCAAAGGACTTTCATGTCAGATCCTAGAACGGTTTTATGGGAAAATCCCATGCAGTCGGAGAAGATAAGGAGTGCACTGCACTAACAGTCTATGCATATTTCACATCGTGTGCGACATTAGGATCTGCACAAGGACTAAATTACTCTCAAGTGTCAAGTGATGGGAGTCACTGAGTCGTAATCGGAGTTTTACAAGCAAGCACGAAAGTGTTTCAAAGTGAGAAAAGGCACCAGTAAGTTGACTAGCTGGTATCAGTTAAAGTGGAGATATAATGGAGAAGCACTGTTAAAGAAAGCCTGCCCATTGGAACGCTGATCACTTACCTTCATGCTACTGCTGCCTGCATTTTCAATGACAGGCGTGCAGGTCGTCTGCTGACACTGTGGTGTGTCTTTATACCTGTCTTCTGCTTGTTAGCACTACAGTGATGTCATCACCTAACTGCAATACTGGAGCTGACCACAGATTTGACTGCATGCATGCATGTGTTTATGTGCAGCGTGTGTCTTCCTCATAAACTAGAGATTTATGTGTTGAATAAAAATACACTGTGTTGCTACAATGACAAACAACATTCAAAAACATATCGATATTACAAATGATGCCTCAAAGCACTTTACCGTATAGTTTATAAACACATATGCACCCCAATACTTTCCAAAGCACCTGTGGTTTTATGATTTCCTCAGGGGTATACCATGAAATCCCTCACATGACTCAGACATGGAGCCTTGCTCTCACACGTCGTGGCTTGCTGCACTACATGCAGGGCTCTGCGTAGGCCCGACACTGGCAGACGCCCAGCTGTCTGTTCCAGCACACAGCGTGCCGAATGCAGTGAGCGACCGCTCAGGGTTAGCATGCTGATTTCTATTCGCTTGCAAGTGTACGCTTCTTTCAAAGAAGCCAAGTTACATCAACCACTGTCCTGACCAAACCAATGGGCATCCACCATGATTTATTACCACTTCCTCTTCCTGCGTACTGTGTTTTGGTTAGTGTATAAGCAAAAGCATTCTAGAGTTCAGAAAGGAAAGAAAAGTTCTGTAACAATTTGTCCAGTAAGCACAATTATGTTTAATATGACTTCCAAATGCGCTGTGTTAGTATTAAACCCAAACTTTGAGTTTTTAAATTTGTAGTGTTATGAGCACAAACAAACACAAAAAACCTTACTCATGCCCAGCACCCTATGCACTAGACTCTGTGCCCAGAAATACAGATGCAAAGAGATCCTGGCTTGCCAATTTAAACCTGAAACACTCTTCAAAACAGCCCACATTTGGCTTCTTATCACTGGAGTGAGATGATCTATGGAAATCAACTTTGGGGTGTATTTAGGTGAGGAACGACCGCTACATAAGAACTGATGAAAGTTAACATTGTTAAATACAGTCACAGCGGATTATCACGCTGCCAAAACATTTTAATAATGCAACATAGACGATGGTGGGCAGTATTGTCTGTGTAGTAGCCTACCACGACTTGTTAAACTGGACTGTGTTTTGCTGGCTAGCTAATATTACACACACTAAACTGTAGCACATGTTGCTTTGCTGAATATTTTCATCAGGACTTATATAACAACGTAATAAACACAAATAATACTAATAGTAAAATGCCTGTTTGATTTCTTTAGGTGCACAGTCAGCTTCCGTACAAACTTTGTTTTATTGGTTAACACTTTGGCTAGTCTTTTACCTCTGCTTTCAGAAAAGCCCATTTTTCACAGTTTTGAAATGGAACCTTTTCAGTTTGATTATTATGAAGATAACTGTTGGACTTCATGCTTTTATACTTTCTCAACTCGTCACCATCAGATCCATTGGAGAGGACAAAGGAGCCGATATCAGAGCAGTCCCCACGTCTCATATCGTCAGCCTCTACGCTCAGCTAAACGGGGCCCCCTGGCTGTCTAACCACCTCAAGCATTCTGCATTTTTGATTTTTATTACTGATTTATCTGGGTTGTTTGAACTATGTTTACAGTTAAGACAAAACCAGAAGATTCAGACTGTCTTCAGCTGTGAATTATGGGAAAGGTTAAACTTCATGACAGTTTTAGATACTGAACTCCTTAATGGAGGCTTCTTATCAAACAAACAAACAAACAAACAAAAAACAAACACAAACTAACAACAATGATAATAATACAGGAGTGAAAACTCACGAACACCAGCAATAAGGATACCTGGCAGAACCAATTACAAGAAGCATTAAAACTTAAAAAGAAAATAATTAATTACAATAATACATGATGCAAGGTTGTTTTTGGTACTCTTGTTTCTAAGGTTTATTTCCAGTTTTGGTCTATTTCTCCTCTGTCTAATGACTTTACAACAGCCCTCGTCTAACAAAATGAGATGAATAATTAAAACATAAAAAATGCTATAAAGACCTTAAAGGATGAAAGGCAGTGAAGTGTAAGCAAACAGAAGAGGTGGTCAACATAATTAAACCCGATACAGGAAATCAGCCCTGAGCTTTGTTCAAGTAAATCAGGCCCCGGATACTTTGAGTTTAATTAATCTACTGGAGTGATGCTTTCTGTGGTGTGTCAAAGGTAAAGATTGCAAGTGTGTGTGTGTGGGTGTGTGTGTGTCTGTGCATGTGAAAGAGAGCGAGAATGAGGGAGAGAGAGAGAGAGAGAGAGAGAGAGAGAGAGAGAGAGAGAGAGAGAGAGAGAGAGAGAGAGAGAAAATGTGCTTCTCTCCTATTTTATAATTCACATAATGTCCCTGCAGGCCAACATTCAGTCGTTTACGCCTTTGAACGTGACAAAACACAAGAGTGTAATGAAATGCTGTTTATGGGATTAATTAATTTGTAGCACCTCTAAACCCTGTGTGTGGCAACCTATAAATTAAACAAATTTAAAATGTACTGAGTGACTTTATGAAAATGTATGCAAAATAACTAATTGTGTTTTTTTTCTATATTACTATTTTAGTTAAATCCCTGAGTATGTTGCTGCATTTAAATATCACCAGCTGGATACAAACTTAATTATGCCTCAGAACACAACTCAGTTGCCTACACAGAATGTGTATTTTATTGAAGATGTTTATAGGCATCAAAAAGTTGTTTCAATTTATGCAGTAACTTACGTCTTCAGACTAGAACATCATAGATTAACAGAGAGCACAAATGTACAGACTTTACTAAACTACTGTGCTATACTCCACAAATATGACATCATTTATTTAAAAAATAGGCAATGTCTTCAAGCTGATTGGTCAAGCACTGTCGTAATTATCCTACTGAAAGTTAACGGCTTCACTGGCATTGTATGGGTAGGCATACATAATTATACAGTAAGAAAAAAATAGTTTCAGCTGTTTTGCTCAAGCAACATAACAAGCATCAATACAGTCTACAGAAGGAAATGTTGCCAACAAAATACTGGCTTGCCTCTCCACGCGCAGTGAGAGGAAGAGGAGGAGTAAGAGACAAGGTCGGACTGGAGCTTGCCTTTTGTTAAAAGCTAAGACACGCTGGCAGCTGGCTCCAGGGACAGTGAGCCCTGTCACAGTCCCTTTGTTCTGGACGGTACACACATTCGTGCACTGGGCCGGGTTGAGGTCTAAAGTGAAGAGCGTGCTCTGTCTGCACGCGGCTCGTCATGTGATCGGGTTCCCATTTTGTCACATTCTGTGATGGAAAAAACTGTTCCCATTTCTGTTAATAATAATAATAATAATAATAATAATAATAATAATATGGACTTTGCTACACAATTTACATCATATTTCAGCAGAGAAGTATATTCTGATTGCTCAGTGGTGTACAGTGTAGCCCCCAGCACACTCACGAGTCGTTGGAGATCTGAGAGGCAGGTGCTGTTGGCCCACTGGTTCATGATCTATAGCATGACTGCTGCAGCTGGTGCAGCTGCTGGAAGCTCATTATCCTTTTTGGGTGGAGGTAAGAGGCCTTCTGGAGGCAAATGACTCAGTTCAAACCGTACAGGGTGTTCTGTGATGTTGACTGACTGGGACATACCACAAGATGACATCACAGGGGTGCTTTTTTTACTGAGATATAGTTGAGTGGTTTGGCGGAAGGATGGAGTGAGGGCGGATGGTTGGGGCTGGTCTTGCATGCTGATTCTGGACCACATCAACATCGGTGATAAATTAAAGGAGTCAGTCTGTCTACAAGACCCCAATCCAGTAAGCACGTTGTTTGTCTAGGTGAACATAGTCAAGGCCAGGCATAAAATTAGTCCAGGATAACGTAGTTTAGGCTAGAGATGACTGCTGTCTCACTTTGAAGCTGGACAGGATCTTCTGGGGAGGGAGGGGTGAAATTGTTGATGATGTACAACTATAAATAACAATAATAATGAAAACAGATGCAATCCTACTTGGGCCCCCACCGCATCAAAAGGTTTTCTGTTTCTGTTTGGAGCCTCTTTGCGTAAAAATATCCCTAAATAAAGATTTTTAAATTATAATTGTCTGGTCTCAAGAAAATTTCCACAACATTCCAGACAGCAGTTGAGAATGATAGATGTACACTCCTGTTTAGGGCAAGCAACCCTACAGGAACGTGCAGGTGGGACATTCAACCAGCTAAGCAGAAAACACTGAGCACATGAAGAGAGGAGAGAGGTGGCGCACATTCTGCGTAAAATAAAACACGGAGCGAGAAGAGTCAAGCCCAGACCGCCTGCAGTCAAGATGATTCACTGGGCGTTAGCAGAAAACCCGAGAAGATGTCATTGCATTTTCCATGACTTCCGACAGAGCAAGAGACCTGTTGGAGGCTGCAGATTCGACGACCAAAGAAGCACCTCAGTCAGAGGAGCCTGCTTTGTGAATCAACTCAAACACTGAGTTCCTGGCAAGGTCATTGGGAGAGTATGAACGGAACATGTGGGCCAAAAGTCCCAGAACTTACCGTACTGCAGCCCAATCACAAAGTGTTTAAAAAAGTCTCTTCTAACCTCATTCATCCCTCTTAGTAAAGACGTGTCCTTCAATATGCCTGCCGATGACTTAAAGTAGCTCACATTCTGTTGACTAACAAAATAGGGCAGATGAAGTCTTTACCTCTGAAACCAATTTTGGAAGCATATTGATTGCTGGTCGACTCGATTGTGACGGAAAGATGAATGCATTCAGTAAGGTGGCGTCCCTTACATTAGTCTTTGTCAGTCTTATTAACAGTATTTCATCATCCCGGTCAGCGAAACCTATAAATAAAGAGAAAAGCACACTGTAAGAATGATTATCTGTTACTTAGCAGAGCGTACCTGTGTTTGGTGGCAACCGTGCCGGTGTGAGGAAGACTCCGCCTACACAGAAAAGGGGAAGGGCACAGGTAAAGATGGGCCCTTGCATCAAAGGTGAAGACAATGGAGAAAAGTAAAGAAACTCCCAAAGAAAGAAGGAATGAAGTTCAGGTCTTACAGGTACTTGTCCTAACTCCTTGGTTTTCAACCTTTTTTAACCCAT
This sequence comes from Chitala chitala, assembly GCA_025773905.1. Lineage (NCBI taxonomy): Eukaryota > Metazoa > Chordata > Actinopteri > Osteoglossiformes > Notopteridae > Chitala > Chitala chitala. The sequence goes on along the minus strand of JABJVR010005225.1, from coordinate 1,965 downwards.
GTCCCAAATTAACCAATCATGATTTACCAGCGTCCCACATGATCCATGCAAAGCAACAAATTGATGCATACACACTGGCCACTGGCCAATAATCCCCAAAAACTGTGAGGGACTTGAGCACTTCTTGCGTCCCACAGAAAATCGGGAAATGTCCCATGTGTGGGACGTGTCCCACAGGTTGAAAACCCAGGTCCTAACTGAACTCTAATTAGACTCAGTCTTTGGGAATGTAATGTAGAAATAACATTAATCTAATGTATGCCTTTGGCCTTTGACATCACCATTGCTGTTACAATTGTGTGAAGGCAATTCCATGGTGATCAGTGCACAAAGTCAAAACTAATAAGGAAAGAGCTTGGTGTTTATGATGTCCTAAAGGATTCCTGTCATGATACATGAGGACACCAGGATATGAAAGGTCCAACTGCAGAGACTGCAGAGAAAAAACTAAAATAAAATTCAAAGAATAGAACTAAAACAAAAGGGACTTCCAATAGACAGTTTTCACCAAACCTAATACAGGACCTAACAGGAAAAGAAAAACAGGTGCAAAATGCAGACTAAGACATACAAGGGGTGTGGCCAGACAACAAGGACACCATGGAGAACTGCGACATTACCAAACATATGCAAGCACATGTTCAACCTTTCATTTTAGTTTATACATTATTAGGTGTCTGACTGCAGGAAAAAAACACATGGTTACAAGTTTTATGGAACTTTTCATGGCCAGAGTGAAAAACAGATAACAGAATTTGGGTGTCAGATTTTGTGCAATATATAAAAAAATGTGAATGCGCAGAAAGTGAAACATGCCGTCTCCTGTGACAGCTTCACCTCCGTTGGTCCGTTTGACCTTTACAGCACTGACAGGTCCTGAGTCTAACAGTGTTGCAGAACATTCCAAACTCTGAATTTTCTTATTTCCTGCATGGTTCCCATGGTAACACAAAGAAGGTGGCAAAAACCGGCAGCAAATAGTGACCAGTCAATAACTAGTCATTGAAGGCAACACACATTAGAACAAGAGAAATGAGGGAAATTGATTTATTTTTTATAACATGTATAATTTAAAAATGTATGGCCTCATAACAGAACCTGAATATAGCAGCTTTCAGCACCAAAATGTAGTGCTTCTAGAACAGTACACTGTGGTCTAGTAAATAATAGCTGCTTTTTCCAAACAGACTTCACTGTATTTCTGTGTTTCTTTGCTCTGTGTATATATATCTGAGGACAAAAATATTTTTTAAACGATTTAGTTCTAATTTTAAAAAGTAGCATCGCTGTACCCCTAATCCCATACATCCCATACATGTGGCTGCATGCCCCAGTGCAGCTGTTATTAATAAAATATTTATGTAAAATACTTAAAATAGTGCTCTGAATTTGCATGTGAAAACAGATGCAAAGAAATCTGTATTTTCCTTGCTCAGTTTGGTTGCCATTTAAATTTTAACTAAAAACAGCGTGTGATTCGCCTTCCACTTTAAAAACATTCATTAAGACACATACTGCATTTCAGTAAAACCATTCATTAAAACACAAATGCTGTATTTCAGTAAAAGCATTGATTAAGAAACACATGGTACATTCCAGACGGTGGCCACACACAGCCCAGCAGTGCCCTGTCTTACTGTGCATTTGTGGTGTTTCTTGCTGACACACGTCTTGTGTGTATAATGCACAACCTGCATCAGGACCCCACGTTTCTCCCTGGTGGGGACGACTGGTGATCAGCAGCGCTGAGCACCACTTCCAGATCTCAGCAAAATGAAACCCTTTTTTTTTTTTTACCAAAATCAAAATTAAATATTATTGTATTTATTTTTAATTAACAACATATTTTACCAATTAGATCCTCAGAGAAAACCATTAGTAGCAGTAAAAATAGAATAGAATAGAATAGAATAGAATTCAACTTTATTGTCATTACACATGTATAGATACAGGGTAACGAAATAC
>JABJVR010005224.1:0-13778 GCA_025773905.1 Chitala chitala | reverse complement strand
AGCCTGCGCGACCAGTTATGAAATCAGAACAAATCAAGAGTTCAAACTCATATCCCATCACACAGGCTGAGGTGAGCGCCCCCCCCGCGGGGCGGTCGGCGCGGGCGCCCCCGCCGCTAGTATCTTAGGATGTGTGAGAGAAAAGTGATGGACAGAGACTGCCACTCCGCCAGCCACCGGTACAGCCTGTTTAACAGAGCACACCCCGGCACCAAGGTGGTCCCAGGGCAGTCTCAGCAGGGAGGCAGCTGGAGTTAGGGCCGATTCAGCGTGCTGGCAGCAGAGCAGACAGGCTGCCAGAGCTGCACACTGAGGAACTGCTGCCATGTTCTAGGTGCTCAAAATACAAGTATACTTCAAAAGAACATTAAAGACTTCTGCAAAAGACACCTTCACATTCTCAAAAAAAAACCCATCTGATTTAAAATTGATTATGGCAATGCAGGAGGGTGGTGGTACTGAGCAGTTTTGGCATGATTTTAAATTCTTCTCCTTTAGAGAAAGGAGAAACTAAATTCAGTTCTTTTAAGGAGATATGAACAAAGGCAGATTGAGAAATGAAAGAACATGAAAACAGAACACACAGGGGACCCAACATCAAAATCTGTAGCTGAAGTGATGAAAACGTGCGTGTGTGTGGTGGTGCTTAACTCCCATCAAGAGCTAAGGGTGGGGGTCCAACGTGAAGATGAGATGCATGTGTGCTGAGAGAACACTCACTGAACAAGCTCGACATGGTTGGGCTGAAGTGGATATAAACACGACGTGTTCACACCTCTGCAGTGCAGATTACACAGATTAGTCAAGTGGAGCTCAGGAGAAGAGAAGGGGTGAAGAGCATGTATGTACGGCGTTCTGGAGTAAACTGCCACGAAGCAGTGTAAGCACAGAGCTCGCCGCAGTGCCGGCGATACGAGAGACCGCACGCAGGGCTGACACACATCACTTCCTGTGAGAACAGTGCCAAGGCCTGTGTCCCAGCGACAGAAGTTTCATACTGAATAAAACTGTTTTTTTTCTCATTATTACATACATGTGCAAACCTGACCTTCACTGGTTTGTCAAGAGGCATGTGATAACTGAAATCCCAGAATCCCTTGCAGGTGTAGGCACCCAGGTGCAGTATGGTGGGTGACTGTCCTGTGAAAAGGGCAGTTGCTAACTATGTTTACATTTATTTATTTAGCAGACGATGTGGTCCAAAGACGCCCTTGTCCAACGCTTCTTACAGTGGATATAACATAAAAGCAGTTTGGAGGTGCGGTTATGAACCTTAGTCTTGTTTCAGTTCTTAGCATAGACACGTTTTCACAATTGCACTAAATGAGGCGACGCCAAATGGGCCAGCTGCCAGCCTGCTGCAGGGATTCGGACATACCCAAAACAGGAAGAGTCGTGCCCACTGGGAGGCAAAGGAACACACACTCAGCCAGAGATCAGCAGGTGTGCTCATGGCCACTCTACAGTACAGAAAGTGTGCAGTGGACTGGTACGCAGTTTTCAGGCAGTCCACAGGGTTACAGGCAGGCAGGCTATTGGCAGTAACCATGGAGACCGTGCCCCTAAGCCCAAATGTCCCACCCTGTTAGGAGCCTGTACTGAACATGAGCTCTGTGATGCCGCCTTCCCTTCCCTCTGTCCCTTCACCCTTTCCACCCCTGCTTTGTTAGAGCCCAGGTTGAGGGCAGGGACCCGCTAACAGCCATCTGCCAAGGCAGCTTGCCAGCTGTCTCTGTGCCCATTTTGTTTTTTAAGCCCTGCACAGTTTGTCTGGAAAGTGTTTCAAGCTTTGGGATGGCACAGTTAAGCACCGTCTAAGCCAGTTTTCCTCTAAACCAGATGGCAAAAAAGGAGTCTGTTTCTCTTCCCCCCCCCCACTGCATTATCAGATGTATTTACCCAGTTTCGATGGGCAGATATGAGATCACGCAGCACGGGTAAAGGGGCCTGATCACAGGTACTTCAGTGTTGGGTGACCTCTGACCCCTGACCCCAGGGCTGATTTACCACAGTGCAGCCCATGGTTGTGCTTCCCCCTCCAGCCCTGTCCCTAAACCCCACGTTCTTCACCTTTCGTTTGTTGCTCCCACTTCACCTCCTTGACTGTCATCGATACAGACCAGGTATCTGGGCAGCCCCCCCATCATGTTGAATTACTGGGAATTCACTCGGTATCAGGCACATTAATTACGCTAATAGTTCATCTTGCTGCCAAACTCTTCATATGTCTGGCGGCAACGCAGTAAGAGCAGACGCTCATCAACACTCATACAGATGATTTGTACAGCAAATGGCGCTTTCTAACACACTCGGTGTGAGTCACAACTGATTAGTCATGTCAGACGCTGGGAAACGTTCATTGGCCGGCAGGGACGGCCTTAGGTCCTGACCCGGTGCGTGATACCCATAACACTCCAGAGCGTGGCTGCTCAGAGCATACCTTCACCGTTACGAAGAGGAAGGACGTCTCACAGAGCGCCACTCAAGTTACGTTACTGTACAGGGACTCTGCACCTGTCAGCACACAGAAAGCTGGCCCCACGAAATCACTCGTGCGAACGTGTCATTAAAGCGGTCAGCGCAGCCTGACTCACAGACGAGCAGAGCACACGCCGTGTTTCAGGACTCCCGCAGGATTCCATTAATAACGATAGCGTGCGGACCCGCAGAGACGTGCGCCCAGCTCTTCTCCGACCGGCTCGCGTTTCCATCGGTGAGGCCGCTGATTTAGCGGCGGCTCGTGAGTCACACGCCTCGTGTTTACGCACTGTCTGGAACCAGAGGATGTAAACAAACCATTTTTAATCATTGCAGAGTGGCTAGAGCCGCAGCCGCACCTGGGCCATGTGACCATTTGGCCCAGGATCATTAATCCAGATCAGATTATTACAGATTACCATTTATTTTTACTTGACAGTCTGTCAATCAGAGCATTAGAGATTAAAGATTAAAAGATGTCGCCAAAAAATATGAAACAAATTATTAAAACAGGAAAGCATCATGCAAAAGCACAAGGGAGGGGCCAGTGCGGAGTATCGCCCAGTGCATGAAGGGAGGGGCCAGTGCGGAGTATCGCCCAGTGCATTAAGGGAGGGGCCAGTGCGGAGTATCGCCCAGTGCATGAAGGGAGGGGCCAGTGCGGAGTATCGCCCAGTGCATTAAGGGAGGGGCCAGTGCGGAGTATCGCCCAGTGCATTAAGGGAGGGGCCAGTGCGGAGTATCGTTCTTGGCCAGTGCGAGGGGACACACGGATCGTTTTGTTTCGGCCTTTTTTTAAATGGCATGTTAACATGCAAGACTAATTGTAAAACCTTAACACAGCAGAAACGTAGCCAATGCTGTGTTCTAGTGCTGTCTTTTCATGAGCACGGTACCAGGGACGGACCAAATGAGCCGCAGGGGGTGGGCTGGACCAGGGAGAGCAGAAGAACGTACACCTCTTTTCCCTTAGCTCAGACGTCAGTCCCAGGCCAGGAGCTCTGCTCTGCGATGGGATCTTTTATGTCCGTAATCCAGCAGTGGTTCAGAGCTTTGGAAAGCTGTAGGGCTTTCACTCAGCGGAGAGCTGACTTTATCTTGTCATAGAGCCACACTACCTACACAACACACACATTCCACTTAGGTGCCATATAATACAGCTTGGAATCCTCTGCACACTGGCTGGTGTGAACATGGGAAATTTGGTTCTCTGTATTACACATGATGCTGGGGGGTGGAGAATCAGGCAGAGGTGACCAGCACCCAGACAGAGTCATAGGGAAACCGGTCTTAGTTATCACAGGAAGCTGGAAGCTTACATGCACAGAAAGCAGGGGTTTGCTAACAGAGTGAAACACTAGGCTCACTGTTTTACCATCACAAAGACACAGATCATCGGGCCAGCAGCACGTTATGGCAGAGTATAGCAGCAGTGAACACATTTCCAGTGTTTAACACACATACTGACACACGCCACCGTTTCTGCACAGTCCCTTTTATGTCTTGTTACACTGTTTGAATCACTTTAGAAATGCTTTTTCTTTTTGCACTGGGTTTGACAGAAAGGTTTGTCCATCTCGTAATTATGGGCCTGTACATAAATTAAGTCAGACCGCAATTAAGACATCACTTCAAGGCCTGCTTCCCTCATTACTTGTCAGCATTGCAGGAAAATGTTCTGTGAATTTAGTCAAAATGTAATCATCCTCCCAGGTTCAGCTTTCATGCGACGCCACACCGCTAGGAGGGCAGCACGATCGCAGTTCTGGAGCTTACACAGAGTTAAAATGTTGGAAAGTGATCTTCGGCTGTTTTACTCTGTACTAGCCTTATGCCTTATTCAATACCAGGCAAATATGAAACAAGTGTAACCAAGCGTGGCAAAAACCGTTTTCACTTTATAAACTGATTACTCTGGGAATTTTACAACAATATTAATTTAACAAAGAGGCAAAAAGGACACCATATACACCTGTTCAGCTGCGGGGGGGGGGGTTACACTGCTGTGTGGTTAGATGTTCAGGAGCGCGTGCCCAGCTGAAGCCTCTCTCTCACTCACACACACACACACACACACACACACACAGGCTGCTCAGCAGTGACACCACTCCAGTCAGAGGACTGACTCTTAATGCTTGTCCACATTCTGGAGCTTCTCCTGAAATCTTGGGACTCTAGTCAGTGATCTCAGATCTAACCAGCGGGGGCTGCTGCTGTAGCCCCCTCTACCCCTTAAAAGACAAAAACGAGAGACGCACAGACACTCACCATGCACAGAGCAGACTCGCGCAGTCTAGAGCCAGCATTGGACAGACTGAGGAATCGTGAAAACGCTGCTCCGAATCCTGACCTCAGATGTACCGCCAGCTAGGACACCGCACACACTGTCTCTGTCACGCTACGTTCCCCTGCAGTTCCTTGAACGTTCTGGCCGCCCCATTGCTAATTAATTTTGTTTTCAGAATTAACATTATTCACGTCTGACTGTAGGCAGAGCAAAGCAAACCAATTAGTCAACTTGAGTTATTTCTCAGAGCCATAACTGGAAACAAGTATATTGATTAAAAGCAAAGGCTGAGTAATGTTCCCTGTAGCTCCTGTCCCACCCGCACTCTGCGTGTTGTCACCACCCTCTTCCTCCCCCCTCCTCTCTCTCTCCTCAGTAGACCTGGGATCAGTCGTTGTACCCGTAAGGAGCTCTCGGCGGAGTCCGAGCCGAGCTGTGGCAGGAGGAGCTGCAAGCCAGGAGAGACCAGCGAGGGTTTGGGCGCGAGGCGGAGGAGCGGAGCACAATGGGGAAGCAGAACAGCAAACTGCGGCCAGAGGTGCTCAACGACCTGCGTGAGAACACCGAGTTCACGGACCACGAGCTCCAGGAGTGGTACAAGGGCTTCCTCAAAGACTGCCCCACGGGCCACCTGACCGTGGAGGAGTTCAAGAAGATCTACGCCAACTTCTTCCCATACGGTGACGCCTCCAAGTTTGCCGAGCACGTCTTCCGCACGTTCGACACCAACGGCGACGGCACCATCGACTTCCGGGAGTTCATCATCGCGCTAAGCGTCACGTCCCGTGGGAAACTGGAACAGAAGCTGAAGTGGGCCTTCAGCATGTACGACCTGGATGGGAACGGCTACATCAGCCGGGCAGAGATGCTGGAGATCGTGCAGGTGAGCTTTCCCATCTCCCCTTGTACCTTTCAGTTACTCTTTCCTCTGTCTCATTCTTCATTCTCCTCCGTTTGTCCCAACACAATCCAAAGTTGTGAAAATGTGTTGTTTTCCGTTTTGCTTTAGAGCTATACAGGTGCAGGTCTCACTGAGCAGGTCTCACTGAGCAGGTCTCACTGAATTCACTGTGATCCGATGAGAGTAAAGGAGACAGAACCAAGAAAAAAAAAATCTAAACAAGGTAATATTTAACAAGGACAAATAGGCACTGAACTCAAGACTGAAATGGTTTTCGCTCTCAGACTGGTAAACAGGCCCAGCTGGGCTTCTGCACTAACTGCAGGAGAACCCATGTTAAAGACAGGACACCACAAAAACACGTGGAGACTGCAAGGACATCAGCTCGGTCTTAGCCTCCTGCAGAGACCTCAACTATCTTTCAATGCCAGGTCACCACTGGGAAAGTCATGAGGCACAGCGGTGGGTGTGCACCGTACCTGCTGAGTGTCACTGCTCAGCCTCAGAGCTCAGTCAGGACGCAGCTCATGCTGGTCAGGTGTTTTCTGACCCACAGCTAATCGTCCTGTTGCCAAGGGCCCCATTTCATGCAAGCATGGTGTTCCCAGGATACATTGTACGATGTTCCAGAAATTACCTGGTATTATAGCCTGCCCAGGTGGTTGAGGTACCTTCATGGTCTCCACGGCAGCAGGACACCGAGACCGTCCTCAGGTCCCCTCTCGCTTTGTAGACACAGTCTCCACGGCAGCAGGACACCGAGACCATGCTCAGGTCCCCTCTCGCTTTGTAGACACGGTCTCCATGGCAGCAGGAGAAGATGCAGGCACAGCAGTAATAGGAGCTCGATGACAGTACCAGCGTCATGCCTGAACCTTTGCGCTCTGCTTCAAACCTGCAGCATGTTTCCATGTGTTCCACAAGTTGGCAGACTGCCCTACAGTCAAGCCGTGTTGACCGTACCACAGTGCTTTGAAGATGCCAACGTGCTGCACCTGTACTCAGAGGAGCTTCAGGGGATGGAGCTGTGGGAACACAGCCACAGTGTGCGAGTTACTCCTAAAGGCAGCCTGAGACCATAACGCTCGTCAGGCCGGTGTCGTAATTCATCATATTGGTGGACCAAATGTTCTCTGAGCTGAGCATATGGGCTTGGCCACAAATGAGGAGACGGTACATTTCCACACAGGACACCACATCAACATTTCCCCAATTCTCTCCCTCTCTCAGGCAATCTACAAGATGGTGTCTTCGGTGATGAAGATGCCAGAAGACGAGTCCACACCAGAGAAGCGGACAGATAAGATCTTCAGGCAGATGGACACCAACAACGACGGTAAGCGGCTTCTCTGGCAAGACGAGACAGGAGTCACAGCTTGCAGGTCAGAGGTCAGGAAACGCCCCATACAACTGATCGCACTGGAGAAGTGTTCACCTGAGCTGTACAGAGGTGTAAGCAGAGTGTGTGTGCAAGTAACACACAGCTCGGGTGCTCGGAACCCCTGGTTTTCCCCGTGTGGTTCCTCTTCAAACAGAGCTAAGAACTAAAAGGCAGAGTGTTCAAAAACTGTCGTGTTAATTAGCCTGAGCCCAGATGCTGAGTGTTGCATGTACGCTGCTCCACTCAGCACGTGGCAATGAAAGAACGTGTGTAACGGTCGAAAAAATTCTAGCATTTCATCCATTTGCATCGTGATCATTTTTCCTAAGAAATAAAAACGATAAGAGCTGGACTGTTTAATCCCAGGAGCGCCGTGTGTGTGCATTTATGCATAAATAATCAAGGTAAGATAGTTCTAATGCAAACGCCAAAGTCACATAGAAACATTAATAACCTGCAGCTGTAAACAGATTAATAAGAAAGAGTAGATTGTTTTTAAACGATCATGACTACGTCCGTGTTGGATGGTAAGGCAGTGTTTAGTGTGGGTTTAGTTACACGTGCACACACACCAGCTGAAGTCCAGCGGGTTGGTCAGAGCCTACAGGTTTATACTCCCCTTGTTACCATGGTAAGTTCTTCTGCCACACTGACTGAGCATGCCCAGAATGTGAACAGAATCATCAAGATAGATGTCTGATTGGACAAGCACTCGAGTTTGGGTGGGGTGGGGTGGCGTTTTCACTCAAAAGCTCCTGCGGCAGCTGCACCATCACCCCCCCAGGGGTTGGTCCATCTTCATTATGTTGATTACCAGCAGGCAGCACTTGTGGCTGGCACGTTTGTGTTCCAGCAGTGGTACCGCCACAGTGCCACCTGCCAGGGTACCAACCTCGAGTGCCACTCCTCGACAAAGTGTAAACTGTGATTGTACAAACTGCTGAGAGCGGGCGTTTAACAACAGTGACGCCATGGCGACCAGCTCAACTTCTCTCTTCTTCCTGACCCCTGCCGTATTACAGGCAAGCTCTCCTTGGAGGAATTCATCAAAGGTGCCAAGAGTGACCCATCCATCGTGCGACTGCTCCAGTGTGACCCCAGCAGTGCCAGCCAGTTCTGAGTGCCCCCCCAGAGCCAGGCGGCTGTGCATCTTGCACACAGATTCATACTCCGACATTCCAGCACCACCTCCGTGGGCACATCACTGCCAGGACCCTGGGCTTTTTTTTTTTTTTACTTTTTTTTTTTTAAACTCATCATCGGTCTTGGTAAATTAGTACTTCATTTGGGCATTGCAGCCTTGCCTCGGCTTATGAAGTACCATTGTTTTCATCCCCACACTCATTGTACTTTGTGTAATTTCTGTTAAATGTTATGTACATCTGTGTATATTTATATGTAGTTTGGCTGTTCTGTGCTCATGGGTTAATCATAGCTGAACAGTGGTGTTTGGAAGTTCTGCCCACTATTTTATTGTACATGTGCTCCAAGATGCCATGCCCATTAGCAACCTTCCCCGCCAACGTCCTTAGCGGAGGGCATTGTCCGTGCCTCCCCCGTTACATGTGAATGTACACCAAGGAGAGATGACAGCATGGCTTTGGTTTGCGCTCTTACCTGGTTGACTTTTGCACAACTCGTCCGTTTTGATATAGTGAAGTGTAAGTTTAAACCGCACGCTTACTGTCAGTTCGTGGTCGTGAACAGCAGCGCGCCGACTAAGGGACGTGATCTAATGTGTTGCTGTTGAAGTTCTCTCAAAACCAAGTGCTGCTTGACCTCCGTTTGTCCTCTGTTGTGGCCGTACCTGCATGGGCGCCCACGCCAGCGTCTAGTGGGAACTGTCTGTCAGGAAACGCTTGTCATCGAAATTCCACTTCTTTAACGCAGCACGGCCATGGATGCTTAAGGGTGCGTTCAGTGGACTTGAAGGCCTTCAATAGTGGACATTTGTGATCTCCATTCTGCTCTACCATCTGACCCCCCACCACCTTCTGACATGCCCCCCCAGAGTGAAACTCTGTCCATTCCAGTGTTACTCAATATGACTAGGCTCCGGCTAGTGCTGAAGGGAAGAGAGAATAAAGTAGAGTTTTCTTGTCAAACTGAAGCGTTTCTGTGTGTTGACCCAGCACCCACACTCTGGAACGTACGTGTGGATTTTCACACATTAAAGCAGCTTCTTCCACATGAACTTGAGTTCCTATTGCAGTTGCTACTCTGAAATGGAGGAAGCCTGAGGATGAGGTCTGCAAACAGCTGTTTGCTTAAGGTGTGCTGTAGAGCTCAGAGCGCAGGGAAACGGACTGCAGTGTGACACCAGCACAGGTAAAGCAAACACACAAACCACAGTTAACTAATAGAGAGAGCTGATATAACTGGAGTCCACATGATGGACAGGAGTTCTCACACACACTAACCACACCAATGGGGGACAGCTACCCAATGGATCAGGAGGAAAGCTAGTTAGTGCTGGTCAGCCACTAACGCAGGTGTGCAGGCCTGCTGGCTACAGCACAGGGGGGGACGACTCCACAGCATCAGCTCTCTTAAGTTAGGCCAATCACTTGTAGTTCTTGGTTGGACAGACTGGAAGGTGAACAGTGATGACAGAGTGGAGGGTTCAAGCCCCTCAGTGAAACCTGGGGCTCAAAAGTGACAAAGCAGCGATCGCTTAGTAACCATTACTCAGGGGGTGTAAATACCACAAGCTTGTCTATATCACATCGAGAGGACTCGGGAGATCACACTCTCACACTCGACACACTTTGGCTCACACAGCACACTTCTTCACTCATGCAATAAACAGGTGAAAGGGAACGAGGTTAGGGGAGGGCCACAGAGGTGCTGTAGTCAAACTGCCCCCCTCCTTTATTCGGCACCCCCTCACTCGTACCCGTTTCCTTCTTGGCACGTGTTCATGAACGTGAGCACTGATCACACACCTGATCACACTTCACCAAACAGGCCAGAGTTTGAAAATTCCCCAGACTAATATGCGGCTGGCTGGAACCGGGTTTCCATGGGAACACAGTTGCTAGATGGTACCAGTGTGGAGTCCAACAAGGCACGACACAATAATCACCAGCGTTTAGCACCTCAAGATGGCAACGTGATGTAGCTAGATTCCAGCATCTAAAGAACTATGGGTCAGACCCAGGTGAGAATGGGACATATATGGGACCAGCCACGCGGCGAGAGGGGAGGAGCAGCCACGCGGCGAGAGGGGAGGAGCAGCCACGCGGCGAGAGGGGAGGAGCAGCCACGCGGCGAGAGGGGAGGAGCAGCCACGCGGCAAAAAATATGAAGCCGTGTTTAGACTGCATTCAAACACCTTGGCCCTAGTGTGCAGTGACATCGTGGCAGAAATGGGATGAGACGTCACTTTTAGTGACCTGAAGATGAAGCTAACAAGTCCTGCATCCGTTTCCAGACACACAAACAAGTGCATAAGAGGATTGAGTGTAAACCGCCTAAAGGCCACTAACTGCCAGTAGGTAGAACGAGTGTATGAAGTGAAAGAATAAAAACGCAAACCCACAAGCTGGTTTTAACATTGAGGTCAAAACAGAATTCTACAATAGATTTCCATCCTCCATATTTACTTGTGTTCAATTGTCTTAGTATCTTGTTCAATATCTTGTGCACAAAGATCATTTTGTTGAGCAAACAAGACTTAAACTTATTTTGTGTGTGTGTGTGTGTGTGTGTGTGTGTACGCACTCACATGCCTTAGAGTACAGAACAAGACTCAAAGTGCACACCACTAGATAAACCACTATTACATTCTGTAAATTTCCGTTTCAGTTCCCCCCCATTTATTTAAAATTGTGAAAAAGAAGGGGCCCCACCTTCTGTCCATCTCACCAATAAACCCAGGGCAGTAAACAGCAGCTGTTTTGGAGCCGCGGTTGCACAGTGGCGTCTGGACAGCGGAGCACTCAGACACTAACTTTGCAGCAGCGGTCTGGCGTGTGCAAAACAATAACGATAATGAGAGAGATTAGTGAGGAACTCAGGGAATGAGCTCCTGAACAAAAGTAGACGGGCAGCCTGTGTGGTGTGCAGTGTGGGTTCTGGGGGGGGGCCCCATTTACCCAGCAGTAATGGGGGGGGGGACATAGGTCAATCACAATTATGATAATGGAGCCTCTTTTCCATAAAAGCATTGTCAAAAATTGCTCTGCGAAATCTGTTCATGTCTCTCCATAACATAAGGGAATTCAATTCTTGAACAGTAAGGTTTTTTGGGCTGCAGTTACCATGCCGACGGCAATTGGGGGTGGCTGGTGTCCTGGTAGAAGGGTGGGGAACTGAAGGGGCACATAGGAAAAGGTGTGATGGCACACCAAGCTGCAGAATGACTGAGTGAAGCAACACAAACGTACAGTGGGGTTCTCCCATCAACACCACGATGTGATCCCAGTTTAGGCACAGGTGTTACGTCACCTACTCATCCGCAAATGGGAATTTAAATGTCTTCCTGATACACACACACAGCAATGCTGTTTTGCAATGCTGTGCTCACGCCCCCCCCCCCCCCTCCTTCCATGTCCTGCTCTTCCCAAACTCCACTCGACGTTCACGCTGGAGGCTGCAGGGCGAGAATCACCGCATCCAGCACTAACGATGTTCTTCCAGCACAGTAATCACGCAACAAATCCTCCCAAAACCACATTGGTGCATTTTTGGTTACATGACTTCAATGGCCAGAGAGGCTAATGTTTGAAGTGTTTCAAAGTTTGTCTACGTCAAAGTTCAAACAACAGTAGAGAGGAGTTTCTTACAGAGCAGGAAGAGAAGGCGCTGAATGCCGTTAAGGTACTGCCACCTCGGTGTGCAGGGGATCGGACAGGGTTGGGAGGCACAAAGGGATGAAGGCCAGGAAGGTCCGTGCTGATTTTAACTTGTAGTGCTGGTCCATTACAAACACCAGATAAGGATCTGACAAGAGGCATGACAGCAGTTATGAAGCAGCAACATCATGACCACACACTGCAACATCAAAACTGAATGCCTTAGGTGCAGACAGCAGAGTGGTTGACAGCACCAAGCTGAACAGCCCATCTGAGCACCTCGCTCGTGTGGTTTTCAGGTACACCATGTGCTAAGCTTATCCCAGAATGCACTTCCACAGTATGACACAGCTTGCACCATTTAATAAGTACTGTATTCCCATCAAGTTTAACACAAGCAGAGCCACAGAAGCAGAAATGCTTCGGCTCGTGTTCCTCTACGATTCCATCTCTCTCATCACCATCACATCCTCTCCTTTTCGTCACAGCTCACACTGAGTCCTGGGAGGATTAGGCCTAATTAAGATGCACACTTCGTTATTCATTACCATTCATTAAAGCTGGGGACAATTCCAAAGGTAAAAAGCACACTTTACTGCCTTCAGTTCACAACATGGCTGCTAATCGCATCTGAATGGTGGCTGGACTGGGGTGTTTAACCTGATAGTCCTGCAGCATCTGCTGATAAAACGCGCGCGCGCACGCGCACACACACACACACACACACACACACACACACAAGCAAGCAAGCTAGCTGTCTTTCACCATCTTCACCACAGATGATGCATTATGTATTAAAAATGTGTCAATGGAGACTCGATCATTATCAGTAAGACACCTACATGAGAAAGTCGTGCTGAGCCTGACATTTTGAACATCAAAACTGAATATGATGTCAAAAACTCAAATGAGGGGTACAGAAGAGGGAGAATCAGATGCTTATTCTGGGTAAAACCTGCCAGCTAAACAAACACTCTCAGTGTCAGCCTGACCCAGTCCTGCATCAGTCCAGCCCACCATCACAGTTACCTGTGCATACCGCCGCTGTTCTCACACAATACAGAGCCAAAGACCTGTCAGGTGATGCTTCTGATCATGCGTGAAGTTCAGCGTAGTATAGCTTCGTGCTGCGAGCCAGCGAGTCCACCAGCCACAGCTCTGTGCAGTGAAACACAGGACCCTGAAGATCAGGGCTCTGAGCTCACCTCTACAGGCCAACTGAAGAGTTCTGCCAAGCAATAAAAGACTCGATTCATCGCCGTCCTTTCCCAGCTATCCATTTTCTTTCACTTATTTTGGACTGAATCACAAGAGCAGCAGTCTAAGCAGAGATGACCAGACCTCCCTGTCCCAGGTACCTCCTCCATGGACACACAAATGCTCCTAGTCCTTGGTGTGCTCCAGGGTCTTCTCCCCATTGGACATGATGAAACACCTCCCCAGGGAGGTGCCCAGGGGCGCCAATCTCCACAGATGCCCAAACCAACTCAACTGGCTCCTTTCAACACAGGGGAGCAGCAAAGCTACTTTGAGCAGCAGCTAAATGTCCGAGCTCCTCACCTTCTCTCCAAGGCTGAACCCAGCAAAGCGAGCTCATGTCCACCGCCTCACTTTCATGGTCACTACACAGAGCTTGTGCCCATAGGTGACGGTGGACACAAATGTCGAGCTGTTGGCTCAACTCATCTCTTCCGTCCGAATGACTACTGAAGCCATACTAATGTGTGGCTATGTCCCACCCCACTCGGCCCTCACTCACAAACACGATCCTGAGGCATTTATTCCCTGAAGTAGAGGAGATGATGTCATTCCCATCTGAAAGGGAACAAACCACCAGGGATGGACTGGGACTGTAAACAGCCCTGGAGTTTGACTCGGAGCAGCCCAACATAACCACACTTGCCAGCCTTGAGATGTAGAGTCTATGTTGTTGTC
>JABJVR010005223.1:3618-13783 GCA_025773905.1 Chitala chitala | reverse complement strand
CCCCCCCCCCCCCCCCCCCCCCCCCCCCCCCCCCCCCCCCCCCCCCCCCCCCCCCCCCCCCCCCCCCCCCCAATTCATTTCCTTTCAAATATTGGTAGAACAAGTCCACCCCTCTCCCTCCAAATATATGCTTATGGTCATCAGTGCTTTTAAAATAACACATTTAGTACAAATGTAAAAGAACAGTATAGGTAAAACCAGTGCGCAATATTTTCTACAACGCAATAACACATCTCCCTAATACGCTTTGCAAACTCTGCAAACGTGGTTAAACCATTAAGTTGAGCATTTCCCAACAAAAGCAAACACGCTTACAACTCTGCCTATGTAAAATATATCTACATGGGTAAGCAGCAAAACATGTTTCCAATAATTAGACACAATGTAAAATAATTTAAATTAATCACTGTATGGACCATGAGTACTTCAAGGTGAACAGGAAAACCTTTACAAAAAAAAAAAAAAAAACAATGGAGGTTTTGTCAACTAAGAGTATGAACAGGTGAGGTGAGGTGAGGTGTACCAAAGCTCCAGGCCATCCTCCAGCAGGTAGACATGAGGCGGCTGAAACACGTCTGTACTCAGCTGGATCACAGGCAGCAGGAAGGGGTAAAGGTTCTTGCTTTCTGACCCAAGGCCCTATAACACCACAAAGACAGCATTCAGCGCAAATACAAACAGTGCATTTGTAAGTAGCTGCATCACATTTTAATGTACGAGGCATCAGGGCAAGAGAGACCAAATGTAGAGTCAGGACCATGTTCTTTTTTTTTTTTTTAAACTGACTTTCAGGACATATAGCATTAGGGTTGTTCCGATTAGCCACACACTTCACTGAGCTTCCCGACCATGTGTCCATCACTCACTGAGCCATACGAAGTGAAGCAGCGGCTAAGTTCGAGTGAAGGACGGGCCTGGAGAAAGCCCAACCCCCGCAGTCTTTTCAAGGTTCCGCCGAGCACCTGCCGGAACGGGCGCGCTCACCGAGGAAGTGGCGCGTTAGGAGAGGGAACCGACAGACTTTGAGATGAAACATCCAGTCAGGTGGAATATGAAACCTAACTTTCACAAGCACTTTGCAGAAAGCTGTATTAAGGAGAACTGCAGGAGTATCGCAAGCCTTGGCACAGCAAGAACACACGACATTACTGTACATGTAAATCGTCCCCAAGAGTACTAAACCCAGAACTCCTTGCAGAGAATATTGCATGCAGGCCTCTGCAAAGGCTGAGTGGTATGTTAAGTGGGCACCCAGGATTATGCACAAGTTACAGAATGTGCACTGTGTGAAAACTGTGAAGTGCAAAAGAATCTCAATAGGGACATCTGCTCAGCCAAATGAAATGCATCCCTGATGTAAAACAACTAAATATCTGCAAGGCTTCAGTACACAGAACAATGTAATTGGATAAATATGGCCAATGCTCTGAATTGCACAAAATCCATCAAGTGTGACTGTCACATTCTACTGGATACAGTAATCCAAATTAGTGTTGCAAAACCGTTTAACGTCTCATTTAGAATTCATGTATATTCGTTAAAGCAAAGCTTTATGAAGATGCAAGCAAACGTAATGTTTACTAAGGCAGAAAAAAAAGAACAAAGGGTACTTATTCTATGACTTGCAGCATCTTGTGCTTTGTCCTTGCCGTTCCTCTGTCATCTTTAACATAAACCATTGGCTATGTTGTACATACAGAAGCCAATCAGGGGAGAGAGTTGTAAATAATTACCAATTAGGTGACTAGAATGGGGTCAGGGGTCACGTACAACTACAAACAACCAGGCCAGATTTTTGTAGTAGAGGATGTCTAAGCAGATGGAGTTCATAGGCAGTCAAAGCACTGTCTTCAGAGTCAAAGGCAGTGGCATATTCAGCCCAGGAGCCAATGCTTTTGGTCGGCATCTGCTCTGTGTTTCCGAACACTAGAACAATCTCTTATACGGGTGCACAGAATTTCGACAATGCCTCTTTTTTATTGACGCAGCTGCCTTCTGAAGCTGGCAGAGCAGCATATGGTGAATAAACACCAACGCCGCTAAAACGGCCGCTCTGAAGATCTGCCATGTGATCAGGGTGGCATCAATGGTGACTGCAAAAAAAAAAAAAAGGGGGGGGACACAAAACTTCGAAGTCCCGTCCCTCCTCCATGCTCAGGCCAACTGGAAGAGCTTTTTTACTCCCCTGAATTTACAAACAGCACACGTTGGGAAGTGCATATCCCATTTATGAGGCAAACAGCTTGCTTTCTGCATTGATTACCATTTTCTCCACTCGGGAGGTGATGGACTACGGTCTTTCATCCACAACTGTGGGTTATATGAACAAAGGAGTGAGGCAAGACAAGCAGGTGCCGTCTGTTCAGTACACAACCTGTCGACCAAAAACTAGGCTGCTTTACTGACAATGTGCAGGAACTGAAAGACATATTTTCAATCTATTGAAGAAGAAAAAAAAAAAAAAAAAAGGACTTTTATTACATAAATAAGAATCAATATTCCAAAAAAAAAAAAAAAATCAAGTGCTTGCCGCATCTAAAAGTATGGCATAACTTCCCATCACGCATGCTGAGTGTCAGGGTCTCTCACATTTAAACCCATTATTAAAGCAATAAAATTCCATATTACTCTGTTTTTGCACAGTGAGAGTGTTTCATTATATTTCACAATGCAAAATATATCCTCACAGCAAAGGTACATATCCCTTCTCCTATTATTTTTAGCATTTTCTGTAGCTGTGTGACTGCAGGGCAGTGCAAGGTCTGCGTTGAACTCGTGTGCATGTTCTGCTGCACTTTTACTCCTGCTACAGGCACTCCAGGTGAAGGCCGCGGTGCAAGTCAGGCGTACCTGCACCAGGTGCACCAGCGTGGTCAGGATTGCACAGCGCAGCATGTTGTGCTCTTCGGACTGCTTCCACAGCAGTGGCAGGTACTGCACCAGACAGCCCACATATGGCCGGATCTGTACAGAAACGGAGACACACCCATCCCATCATCTTGCACCAAGAATAATGCTGGGAAGCAGAGCAGTCATAAAAAAAAAAAAAACTGAACTTGGTCATTTCATTAAATGGGTGACATCAGCCATAATGTGGTGTCTACAGAGAATGTGCAACATAATATTTAATTATAATTTAATAAAGGCTCATACATGCCATGAATCAAGTCCAGGACAGGAACCATTAAAGGGATGATTTTAAGCACATTAAAAAACAGGAGACAACGCCACAAATCATATTTGCTATATATATTAGGAGGAATACATCAGAGAATTGAAACCTGTTGATAATTTTATTTCAGAGTAATTTTCATTTCACCATACATCTGTTTTTTTAAAGCCTGTTTCCTGCCTGAAGTTGCACATTAACAAAGAGCAAAAGGGAGAACCAATTAAGCACGCTCATTCACACAGGGCACCCCTACCCAGCTACTCCAAGGGAGAGGAAGCAGGAAAATGGTAATTCATGGAAACCTGGAAACTAGTTCATTTGCATTGTTTCAAAAATGACAAGCACATTCATAATTCTTCATAAATAATGCACAAAAATAAGCGCATACAATAAAACAAAGCAGTAAAGGTGGCCTGAAAGTGGCTAACACTGGTGGGGATATTATAAGTCCTCCCCCGCCACAATAACATCAACACACCACAAACTGATTCATGGCTTAGCGTGACCCCAACATTGTTCAGAGTTTATAAGTTGAGCCAGCATCTAGAAGCAGTAAATGCCAAACCTCCATTAAGAGCAAACAAGCATCTCTAGTAAAAATAAATAAATAAATAAATAAATAAATAAATAAATAAATAAACATAATAAATGCCAAATAGTACCATGATCTTTATTGTTGACCGAAAAACCCTCAAAACTTAAGCAGAGTATACTTTGTGGATGCATGCTGCTGTGTCAAACTGCAGAACTCAGAGCTGGACTCTGAGGCTGAATTGTAGTTTTCTAATTCCCATCGTTATGCCCTAATGCCCCCCCCCCCCCCAACATCTTACGTTAATGTCCGTCAGCACCCTGCACCAATGAACAAGCTGACACCAGGTTCTTCACCTTGAGGCATACCACCACTTTGGAATTTTAAAAGGTTGTTAATGAAGATCAAAGGGGAATTAAATGATTTATGGGGTCACTTTGTACATTCCAGTTAAAAATCAAATAAATGAAACATTAAGGAGGCCAATGGGAAGAAAAACAAGGAAGGGGAAAAATGTTACATCAGTATTCAAAAATGCCCTGCCACATGGACATATCTTACACATGTAATTTCAACTACAATGCAGCTCCCCACTAGGTCAAACCCCTGAGAAGGTTCTAGCACTTTTGCCAAACTCTCCAAAAAAAGCAAGAAACATGTGTACTATAAAGAAGCTTGTATAAATCAACAGACATACATTCCAATTGCTAGAAAATATACAATATACAATAAATGTATACAGAATCACTCAGTAACTATACAGAATCATTCAATAATAAGAACATTAAAAAAATTCTCTTATTCACATTGCAAACTATAAAAAATAAACTACAAAAAAGCAAATCTCTAATAAACTACATATAAAAGAAAAAAAATAATCAAGTGTGATCAGCTATTTCCATTTTGCGTGAAATACAGCATTAAATTCAAAGGTTAAACTATAGACTGATTACAACAGACCAAACCTGCTGCTTTGACGCAGGTACAGAATTGTTCTAAAACTTGCATGGAGTTACTTAAAACGCTGAAAAACTCTTTGTGACAAATATTTGCTCTTTAAAAAAGACAGGGCGCCGTTATCTCTTCTCACCCACGTGCGCACACAGAAGAATCGATGAGCACGTTAATGTGCTTCTGCAGCACTTTGTAATTATATCTCTTCTTCCTTACTCCATTAGCTATGAATTCAGACATTCTTCTCCTGAAACCAGAACCCTGGGAGGTCATACACTGTGAGCACAAAGCCTGATACGCATGCAAATTCGCCTGTATTACACCCTGTCTGCCCTCTATGCCTGAAACTCCACATGAAGATGCTCCTAGACCTCCAACCCAGGGCACCAGCTCTCCCAGCCCTCCCTTTGTTCCTGCAAAGCCGGCGGACCGTGAGGCACTGACCTGGATGTTGACCCGCTCTATGACGCACGAGATGACGTGAAGGACCTGCATCTTCGTGTCGCACTCCGTCACCTGCTGGAGCAGCTGGAACAGCAGGCCAAAGATGGACTCCAGGTACTGCAGGGGAGGCCGGCAAACAGGCAGACAGTCAAAAGCAACAAGATGAAGAGCAGGATCACAGGTGCAACAGAGGGGTCATGGGAACAATAATGCATACCTCAATAAAACTATAATGAAATTAAGCACACCATTAGTCCAAAAAGGAACAAAACAAGACTGGACTTTTAAAATGAAGGTGGAGTGGCAAATTAATTCAACACATGCCACTGATCCACTTCTGATCGCCAACAGTTCACTCAAAATTCAGGGCGTGGGACTCAACGGCATCGTTAAAGACTTATTCATTTTTGTAGGATTTTTTTTTTTCCAGGCAGTAAAAGCACCCTTATTTTTTAAGTCACATGTTTTGTTGCATGGAACTAAAATCCCACACAAGGAAAACAGACAGAGGGAGCTCTGACTCACCGGTAGGAACTGCTCCGTCCTGAACTCAAAATCGTCGACGGGTGACAGCACATTAAGGAACTGATGTGCAGGTGGCAGGGAACACAGGTGGGGCTATTTTTCCCAAGCTCTGATTTCCCAGAAACAGTGTTCAAAGTACCACTTCTGGAAGATAATGGGAATTTAAGACCACCTCATATAACCCTAGAATGAAACTGGATTGCCTCTTGCAGATGGGGGCATTTTAAAAAAATGATACATTGCAGCAGTTGGACCATGCAGCCGATTTAGCCGACACATACACAACACATATGGGCACACGTGCGCACACACAAGCAAACATACATAACGTTGTGTGTGTAAGTGTGGAATTTTACAAGCCTCTGCTAGCTTTTAAAGAGCATTATAAAAAGGATATTGAGCTTGAGTGTGGTGGCGGTCTCTATCCGGACCTACAAAAGAGAAAAGGGGGGGGGGGGGGGGTAAGCAACACTGACACTTGAAGAGAGGAAAAACTTCTAATTTTAAACACTGTTCATTTCAAAGTTGATGTATAAGGTATAATTTTCAGCAAATATAACCAGAATTTGTGTTTCACAGCACAAAACGAAACGCAACGCGACCCCATGCCCTCCTGCGACACATTCAGAAGGGCCTCCACACGATTACTCTCCCTTTAACAATTCTTGCTTGATCAAAGCCCCGCTGCTGCCCACTCAGTTAGGCACCACTCCACGGGTGCCGCAGCCTCTGCCAATTGCATGAGAAGATCACGAAGGCAGATGGCTAATGGGTTTTCACGCTGGCATCCCCCTCATTAATGTGGCTAATGGGCAGCCAGTCCCCGTCTTGTCCAGATGATATTGCTGTCGATTAGGCGTGTGGCGGGTGCTCCCCAGCCATCCTCGCTGAGAACACGTTTTAACTTTGAAGTGTCTCATTTAATCTCAGACCTCCTCAGATATGCTTATGTAAGGGGAGGGACACTTAGTCACCTCATTTCAGCAAAGTCTTGGCTCGAGCTCCCATTAAAAAAAAAACTACACTAAGTTAGCCAGCCTCATGAAGTGTGGCGAAATGGACACCATTGACTTTGTGCTGCGGCATCCCCAGACCCGTTCAGCAAAGCGCGTCACTTTCAGAACAGCACACTGCAACAATGAACATGAAAGGGACACGGTGCTGCGTCAATCAAATGAGCCTAACAGACGCATTGATTGTAACCTTTCTTCCCCAATTTAAATCAGTTTAGAGGATTCAAAACATCTTCTAGCAGATGTTAACGTGACACTGCGCTTGCTTAGCTGATCCACAGGTGTGGAAAAACCATGTTCACGCTAAACATGAAGAACAGAATTTGCAGCCCCTACCCCACTGGACCCCCGAAGCAGAAGTCTAATTTTACCTCGTGCAGGGTTTTTCCTGCCTGCCATACATCTGATGATTGATGCTATTGATGCTGCGGGCTGTACCTGGTGTTCCAAGCCTACAGCCTCTCTGCATCCACCCACGGCTCCACCCACTTCTCCCCATTGTCTCTCAGCACCTCGGTCTCCAATTCAAGTAATACTGTTTCATCCAACTTTGAACTCACGGATGCCTACTTTGTCCAAAAGAGGAGGAGGAATAAGGAAACCTCTAAACAGGTCTTCGTGCTAACACTCACAACTTTAGAGGTTTGCACAAAACAGAATAGGTCGAGGGGATAGGGGGCATGGCTCTTCTGAAACTTTGAAGACTTGTGACGTGCTGTACCTCAGTGAGCTGCATAGAAAAGTGGTCCTACAATCATGGTCATCACGGTCAGCCTAATTAAGTTCTTTTGGCCATGTAGTGTGTACTGTACACAAGCAAAGATGACATGAACTCGTAGCCCAATGAATGGTTAGGTTCCTGAACTATTCAATTTACCCGGTCAGTAATCACTGCCTGTGTGTTTATTACAAGGGTAATTAAAAAGTAAATAAAGAACCAGCGAGTTTTATTTTGTGAGGTCATCACTAAGGAACCTTGCAGAACGTGACCGTTGATCTCAGTGCTTGACGCATACAGCAGCAACCGTCACTAACAAAGTGTGTGTGCGTGCGCAGAAAAAAAAAAAAACAACGGCATACAGATGGCCACGGTATAATTATATGGGTTCTCAGTTTATAAGCTACATCAGTAGAAATATCAGTGAATACCTTTTTATTTACATACTTCACTCTGCAAAAAAATAAAACATTCCACTCAAAAAATTACAGCAAGACAAGATTAGGAAAAGATTTAAGGAACAAGTGGACAAAATGCCAAAT
The DNA here is from genome assembly GCA_025773905.1 of Chitala chitala. Lineage (NCBI taxonomy): Eukaryota > Metazoa > Chordata > Actinopteri > Osteoglossiformes > Notopteridae > Chitala > Chitala chitala. The sequence goes on along the minus strand of JABJVR010005223.1, from coordinate 5,883 downwards.
TCTACCTAAGAGAACGAGATCAAGGCCTATCCGATTGTAGACATGACACACGACCAGTTAGACAGGCAACAACAGGACAGCTCAGGGGACATTTTCGTTCTGTAACCTTAAAATTTGACACATTCTGAATATTCATCATATTCACATAAGATTCATGTCCTTATATAGGTCACCTCGTATTCTGAGGCATTCTTCCAACTATAATTAAAATATCAGGGTGCAAATAAATATAGACCACAATTCTGGCCAAACCATTTATTCATGTAGGGCATGAAGTACTATGAAGCATCTTATGTGACTAATGCATGAAGATATTTAAAAAATCTAGGACGGACAACAAAGAAAAAAAAAATCTATATTTACGGGGGGAAAAAAAGTTGGGAATCTCTCAGATATTTAACTCACATGTCCACAAAATGTGTTTTAAGATATCTGTCAAATAGTTAATGTTTAATATGTCATTGAGTCTTATAATGTTTTTGCCCCAGCTGTGTTAAGGTGCAATCCCCTTTGTTGAACTTGCAGGAACAGAAAAGACTGTATGGGGGCTTTTCAACATGATCCTCACACTTCATTCCCCCCACTGCTTGTACTGTAAAACCACAAACAGCTCACATTTGTAAATCAATCAACCTGCATGTCGATCGCAAACAACCACGAAACAGGACAAGAGAAAAGCTCTTTTCCCATATTAAAACAAGTTAAAAAAGTGGTGTACTATATGAAAAATATGTTTTAAACTACCATCAAACCTTGAGAATATAACCACATAATCACAATCTTGGGTTTTTGTTAAACACAATTTTTAGGAAACAGTACTTTTTTATTACTAGCAACAGCAATAAATGAATATGCAATTACCTACAGTAAATCTGTTTATTAATTCATTAATATTATTATTAAATCCGCACAGAATCGTGGGTTCCCAGGCGTTCCATTGGGAAGTCAACACCCCCCCCCAAATGATCACCACACTGACACATCAATCGTAAGCAGGTCTACCCCCCAACCTCCTGTGTAAAACAACGTCTCGTCTCTCTACATGACTAGAAGCTCTGCAGATTTATGGACACAGTTTGTCTCCCTTGAAATCTACAGAAATATAGTTCTACTCCTGGCAGTTATCCTGCACACTACAAGGGTCAATACCTCAGGTTCACTCATCCTTTAAATTACCGCTGGCTCTCATTTCCAGCATGTTTTACTGCTATGGCACACAGAGATGTTTACAGGAAAAAAGGAACACAAAAAATCTTTACCTCCTTTTGACACAAGCAGAATAAAGAGAACAGAAAGAGAAAGAACACTGTGATCTGATCCAGTTCAAACTCAACCTTCCCTGTGGTACCAGTAGCTTGGCTGCCCCACCCACAAAGGCGAACCAACACATTTAAATAATGAGCTAACGTTCAGAATTTGTAATACAATGCTCAACCCTTGATGAATAATTCAGAACAAACACATGCAGTACTGAAGCACCTCACTCCAAGTTGTTTATAGAGCACATCTACATTATAACTCAAAAACTAGTTTTAAAGGGGATATTATTCATTATACTTTGGTACATAAGTACATTACCCTGGGTGAAATTACAGTTAATTACTTATTAACACATCAGTAAAGATGCAATACTGTATTTTAAAGACAATTTTTTAAAGCATTCCACTACTGCGGGAGAAAAAATGTCATCACCCTATCATCATCCAGGCCATCAGCGTAAAAGTAGCAGTAAAAAAAAAAACCTCCAGAGAAACACCAAAGGCACAATTTTTACTGGCCATTAATAGTGTTGTGATCTTGATCATCTTGAATATAACAATTACATTTTAGTATTGACAGTAAATTCAGAAGGAGCTATATTACAATGAATATTAAAAAGTAGGCAAACCAGCTATTCAGCCCTAAAGCTCAATGGGAAAGTTGGCGAGGACATGGGCTGCTCTGCCACACCAGCTGTCAGGAAGTCAGAAGAGCAGGTGCCACGACACATGCTGAGGGTTTAGAGGGAAAAGCAAAGCTGGAAGATTATGTACATAAATCCGGCTTCATTTATTTATAGGTTTGAGCAATGCTTAGATGGCTCAGATAAAAGCATTAGCACCTTAGTACAGCTCGCAACATCATAATCAAGCTGCAATCGAGAAAGTGGGTGGTGGTGCCGGGGGGGGGGGGGGGGGACGGTTCACAAAAGTTGGAAAAAAAAGGTGGAGTCGCTCATGAATGCGGGATGGAAATAACAAGATTTGCCGTTAGGAATAGGTAGAA
>JABJVR010005222.1:10000-13783 GCA_025773905.1 Chitala chitala | reverse complement strand
AGCCCGGGAGTGTGAACGTTCAGGCCAGCAGTATGGACAGTCAGCCCGGGAGTGTGAACGTCCACTCCGGCAGTATGGACAGTCAGCCCGGGAGTGTGAACGTTCAGGCCAGCAGTATGGACAGTCAGCCCGGGAGTGTGAACGTCCACTCCGGCAGTATGAATGCTGTCAGGCACTGTGAGCGGCTGGTCTGGCAGCTTGTCCATCACGTTCACATTCTTGTTATTTATTTATTTAGTTCTCCCTCTATGTATAGTCACTGTTCCCTGGAGTTTATACTTAAACTGTACATTTCACAAAGACTACACAAAGTAACAATAATATATGCTAAATTATTCATATTAATTTTCAATCAGGTCAATAAGTGTAGTATTGACAAAGATACAACATTTGGGTCAGTGCAAGTACGGCAACGGCTAACTGGGTTTTGTTCTTTTAATTATATTAACGGGTTTTGTTCCCGATCAGCGGTCGGCCCGTTATCAGAGCAAGTCGTAATACGGTAAATCTAGACCTTGGCATCAAGTCTAACAAGGGCCAGGATCTTTATCTCATCAGAGCTTAAAAGACAAGCTGAAATACCTGCCTGTTTCATTCTGTTCTCTTTTATAACTGTACAAAATGGACGGTTATACAAGTATCATCAAAACTCAAACTTAATTAAATAAATCCAAACGTGTGTCTTACTCTCTAACCGGTCTCCTGGCTACTGAGAGTCACACTCAAAATGTTCCCTCCAATAACAACAACAAATTAACAATAATTCTCTTGTTACACCACCATTGGCTGAAATTAAATTTTGTAGAATTTTTAGTCAGTACAAGATAATTAAATTACATGTGAGCCTGACTGGGACCTGTTGGAGTTAATTGGACACCAGTGTGGTGATTTTGCAAACGTTACCTTTGTAGGATACCCAGAATTAATCAACAGCTTTTCGGTTTCTAGCTACTGCAATTAACAGTTCTGCATCCTTTAGAAGATGTTTGAGTAGCCACGCCATAATCCTGCCGCACAGGGACTGCAACTAATGAACACGCCCTGTGATCGGATGGATAAATATATGGGCAATTGTGATGGCAGTTTAAAGCTAAACGGTTGGTAAAGTTCATTTGAGCATGTAAGGCCAGCAATGGAAAAAGGACCAGTGTTACATCATTTAAATTGGTGTCATAGGAAACAGCTTTCGGGGTGATCCAACTGTAACACAAGAGCCCAGGCTAACTAGGTGGCTAACCAAAATCCACCTTGAATCCGAGACAGCAGTTTGACTGATTAGCCTTTTCGTGTATTATTGATCTCGTCAACTCGAACAGGACAAAGACGGACGGTGAAAAGAGAAGCGGGCTGGAGGCGCATCTGCGTAACACTTATCGGTAATGAGCTGTGATTGACAGGACGCGCGCTCTTGTCTAAAGATGACTGCTTTGTGTCCAAGGCAGAACGCAACTAGATTTACGAATTGGGTTTTATTCTTGTTCAAAAGGTAGTTGCCGAATATTTTTTATGCAGTTTTATTTTTGGATATTTGAATTCTTTGCTTGCAGTGTAAGTACTTTTTTTAATATCCATTTTTATTATTTTTGTTTTTTATTTATTCAGATTTAGAAGAATGCATATCGTTGACACCTTCAGATTTGTTGATTGCTGGAATCCATGACGTTCTTGCTATTGCTTTAATGTGCAAAGTTGTAATTGGGTTATTTTGGAGGAAATAAAAATTGTTTCCAAAAAGAGGATCAGAGTTGAGTCTGTGGCTCAGTGGGCTAGTCCTCTTGGCTGGTGCTTTGGTGATCTGGGTTTGAAGCCTGCCTGCTTTCCCTGTCTGTTACAATATGGTGTTCCCTGTAACACTTGTAAACAAACCACTGTGAAAACTTGTCAAGCTGTCAAGAATTGCGTCTAAGATGTTATGTCGCATAAATTTGGTTGATTTAACCATGTGGTCACTTTTATAGACAGTATATCAATGTAAAGTAACAAATTTTTGCTGTTAGGTGTTGGTCATCAGATTGACAATTTGACCAGAAACTGGAAATATCATAAATGCATAAAAATTGAGTCCTGAGGGTACGGGTTAGCTGGTCCCCCAAATTGGTGGTTCCCAACTTTTTTTTTTTTTTTTTTTTTTTTTTAATGCAATAACTCATAATTTAATACAAAAAAAAAAAACTTTTGCCCCCCCCCCACACAACTTTTGATACTTTTAGATTTTATTTTATTATTTTTAATGCATTATCCAATGAAAAAAAATTGCCTGTATTTATGACTATACATTTTTTACTATGGCTAAACTGCCAAACAGTGTATTTTATATTAAATGTGACTCAAAGTAGCTTTAAAAACTGGCCTGTATGTACTTCATGTATTTCATGTTAACATAAAATAAACAGGCATTTCTGAACAAATAAGGAAAATCAGAACAGCAGAAAACCTATTTCTTAAGCTACAGTGAACAATGTTTTAATTTTCTTATCCACATTGATCATTTCCTTGATCCAGTCCTGAATACTAATCAGCTCCTTTGAATTTTCACTTAAAAAAAAAAAAAAAAATCACCTGGGTTTGTCTTTGTACGTGTTGTTTTTGTCGGCAGATGTCCAGTCAACTTGGACGACCTCACATGCAGATGACTGACTGATACCAACTGTGTAGTGCATTCCTTGTGGAAAATAAAACAAAGCCCTTATCCATCACATATTATTATTATTATTTTTTTATTTTTTTTTTTACATTTTGGTGTTAGATTTCACTAAAACTCCTTATTTGTTTAAAGCCATTTTAGTTATATATTTTTAAATAACTAAGTAATGAAATTCATGTATTCCACAAGCATGTGAGTGTCCACTAAACCCCGTTAGGCCTGGCAGGTGAAAGGAAAGAGTGGATTAAACATTGGTGCTGATACAGTCAGAGTGGCCCAGATAGAGGGCTAAGGTAAAACCCTAGGAGTTTGGTTTCTTCTTGTTCTTTATCTCCTTTCTTCACTGTCCACAGGACATAAGTAGAGCAGGGAGGAACAGGAGAGCAGAAAGGTGGAAGTAGTCTTTATTATTAATGGACACCTTGGATGGACATTAACGGTGAGAGCATTAAGTTTAGAGGACATGTGGTTGTACCTCCCTTGGTGTCCAATCAAACTGTCCCACCGTACGTGCTGAAAAGGTGGACTGCCTGCTGTCTGTGGCCTGTCTGCAGCAGGTGACCCCCCCCCCCCCCCACCAAATCACTCTGAAGAATCCTTGACTGGTGTCCTTCGCTTCTCGTTTACACATAACATCATTCTTTGTCTCCTCAGGTAAAATATCAGTTTCCACAGACATTGTGCTTCATCTCCTTAAACCCCACACCCTGTGTATTTCTCCTGCTACACATCTTAAAAAAAAAAAAAAAAACAACCCCCTGCCCCATCATCTGTACATGGGATAAGATGGTCATTTATAAACAAAGACTAAGGACACAGATGAGCTCTGCCCCCACCACTGGATCGCTGTGTAGGTGGGAGTCTGCTGGGTTTTTGTAGAACAAGTGTGTAAAAACCTCGTTCTCCATAAAATGCTGCAACCCAAATCTCTAATCTGAGGAAACTGAATTAAAACTTGAAGGCAGATTATGTAGTCAAGTCGTTTATTTAAACACATTTAAGAACAAAAGTTGACCTAAGCGCTGTGCGGTTTGTAAATTAAAAAGAGACTGTTATGAGCGTCGTGTGTTTTAATGAACCATGCCTTTGTTTTATGGTTAATTTGAGAATATGGTACACTGGCAACGGAGAAAATACGG
>JABJVR010005222.1:0-5000 GCA_025773905.1 Chitala chitala | reverse complement strand
GTCAATGTGTTTCCTCTTATGTAATAAGAATAGCAAGGACACCTCCACTGTTGTCCGCACTTTGGGGCAAAGAGTATGAGATCCAGTAAATGTTTTCCTCAGAGGGCAGGTTGACCTGCCACCAAGTGATGGTTCCTATTTTTGATATAAAATACATGATGAATGAGTGTGAATCCACTTAGGGAAAGAACAATGTGTGGAAACAGGGACTGAGAGAAGGAGGGCAACTGTCATGATTATAAATAACCTGCTGTAATTGCTTTCAGGGCTCTGCAGCATCAGAACACCTTCCTGTTTCTGTGCCGAGCCACTTTGCGCAAAGATATTCTCATTATATTTAATTTTAATAAACTTTTAAAATCATGCACTGTCTGGTTTCTAAAATTCCACAACAGACGTCACCGTTCTTAAAACTCTTAAAGTTACTTACTTGTGGCTGTTTCCATCTCACATCATGTGAGGCACTTACACTGAAAGCAGCTCTCTGGAGCTGCTAATTAAATCAAACGAGTTCACATTTAACCTCATTAATGTTTTCACGTTAATGGAGCCATTAAAACGTCAGATTGTGTTGGGTACAAATGTTGCAACTCTGATGCATGGAGAGCAAACAGTCCTTATCTGAAAAGATGATGATAAAGAGAATGTAATGAAAAACAGTATTTCTTTATTTTTTGTGTGAACATGTAAAAAAAGCAGTTGCCTACAAAAATGAATGAATACAAAAATTGGTAAATTTTATGGCTTTGTAATGTTAAATATATATTCATCATTTTCTCTGCTGATGAAAGTCAGTGTTTCAGTTTCAGGGAGTTTTTGAAGTTTACCGTAAAAGGGACACACATCTGTGTTTGATTAACACCCAAACATCCTGTGGCTGCAACTTAAAGTTAGTAACGATAGATTAACTGCTATTATCTGTGTTTCTGTTCTCATGTATGCAAAGTAACAATAACCACACACACACCTGGCCCAGGGGCGGGGTTTGATGCAAAGCTACTGACTGTTGACTAGGAATCAAGTGAGCGTCCTTCGACGCTGCTATTTGCATAGCAGTGGTTTCATAGGAAGAACGGACCCCGAGAATAGCACAATGGTTTCACCAGGTGTCACAGAGAATTCCCCTGTGGACCAGACCGTACCATTGTGTGTGGGGGTGATAAGTACACTGAATCTGCATTTAATGCTCTTTTGCTGGGAACTTAGATTTTGCCACTTTTTGGTGCCCAGGCTGTTGAAGAATCCTAGCTCGGAGTTAGAGTGGGGAGAGGCTGTGGACCAGGCACTGTCCATGCAGACACATTTCTGGCACTGCTGTTAGACCATCAATAGGACAATGCCATTGCTGTTAGACTATAACAAATCTTTTACTGCTCACTTGTATTTCTACAAAACCTTTCAGACGCATGTCGTTGCTGTCAACAACTGCACATCTGTTTTAAAGAGTATAATTTCATAACATAAAGTTTATATTTCCTTTTATCAAATCATCCTTTTCCAAAGCTGAGCTCGTTCCATTTCCGCAGATGTAATTTCCACGAGAAGATTCTCTTTTTTATACATATCTTCCTGGAATTCGCCCATCAATTTGGACTTAATAAAAATGGACAATCCACCTAAGTAGATAAGGTTTTCCACCAGACGAATGTGCTGTTGTGAGGCGTCTTTAAAAGCCTGTTCAATTTTTTCCAAGCTTCCTCTAAGTAGCAATAAAGTATCAGATGATGGTTTCTGTGTGGTTGTCATCTCAGACAAAAACAGTACAAAGCAAAGAGGAACGTAATGTACAATAAAAAAGAAGAACGGTTATTTTTAGATCTGTAAATGAGACAGAAAATAAGAAAGCCTATCAACTCTGTTAAAAATCTATTAAATATTTATAGTCATTGCCAGTGGATATTTTTTTTTATTTATTTCCCGATTTACTGGAAAGGACGAGGTGGGTCTGTGGTCCGTCTCAGACAAACGGAGGAGCATTAACAGCCGTCATGTGTGACTGGATGTATTTGTGATGCTGACTGAAAAATCAGTGCCAAAACGTAAGGCGACGGGACACACATCTGAGCAAAACAGCCAATGCACAACAGTAAAGAGTTTATTTCTCCTTTAATGACAACCAAAAGCTTTACATTTCATCTAATTTTACAATGTGCTGCGTGCAAAACACACGTACAATGTGTAGCGGAAATCAGAACCAGAGCAGTGAGGGCCACAGGGGGCCAAATGTATGAGACACACGTCAGCAGGCCGACGGCGAGACACAAGCGGCGAGACGGACAGAGGTGTGTGTTAACGAGAGGGAAGCACAGAGCCTGGCGGGCTCACTGCGAGCATTCGGCCACGCTCAGCGTCTCTGTCACCGCGTTGTGGCCGGCCATGGTGGCCTCGCAGGTCACAGAGGGCGCCGCGTGCCAGTCCGCCATGGGGAGGGTCAGCGTGCTGCTCCAGCTGTATTTGCCGTCGCTCTGCCGCAGCCCCACGCTGCCTGCCACCCCCGTTGTCTTGGCAACTTTGCCCACCTTCCATTTCAGCGTCCACCCAGAGGGGAAGCCGTCGTTGGCCAGGCACATGACGGTGGCCTTCCCTGTCTCGGAGATCTCCGCTTTGGAAGGCGGCAGCACCGTGAGCCTGGGGGCTTTGTCACCTGGTAAGTGCAGCACAAGGTGGCAAGGAGGTCAGAGGTCAGGAGCAACACAGCTGGACAGAGGTGATGCTGAGTCCCAGTGAAGGCCAAGTGATTACATGTGATGATAATAATAATTATTATTATTATTAGACACGTGAGGAACTGTGTTTAAGTCATCTTAGTGGAGACTGTGATCATGTGAAGTCCTCATCATGGATTCCAGCCCCCACACAGCTGTTCCATATTCATCTTTGTAACTAGTGCTGCTGTTTTGCTGTGGAGGTGAGCTGAGTCCATGCAAAGTACTCACATTCTGTTATGACTGATACCGAGTAATCTCCGCTTCCCCCTGTCTCTCGTTTTAGCCCCGTTTCCTGTTAAGTTCACTCCTGCCCCCCCGCCCTGGTCCCGGCCTCTTGTGTAGCCCTGTGTGTTAACCGGTCTCACACTGACCTCTCCGCCTTACTGACACCCCACCTGACTTTTTAATTAAAACTGTGTTTTGGATACTGAATTAAGTGTCGGCTCTGCAAACAGATCGTTGCAACATTACCGATAATAAAATACATCACCAATAATTCATGGGTAAATTGTGGCTTATGATTTATCAGTGTAAAGACAAAATTGTACTATTATGTAAAATATATTTTACATCAATATTTATCAAAATATTTTGCAATGTTTATATAATTACGTTTTCAAATTACTAGTACTGTTACACTCCTATAATCTACCAACGACATTAAATTTTTCTAATTGACAAAAACAGACTTGCATAACAAACCAATTAGAAGAAAAAAAATTAGGAACGCGCACTATTAGTGTAGTAATGAAATGAGATATTGTCATTTTCTGTAAATAAAAATTCCTGATAAAAACGTTTAATTCTAAATATTTTTTAACTCATTTGCTATTTAAATTTTAACATATTTTATATCTCATATTTTATATAATAAATCTTAGTTTAGTAATGAATACAAGTCCTCACTATCATTTTCTGTAGGTAGAAATTCCTGCCTCTATTTTTTCCAGAACAAAATACGACTTCACATTCGAAAACACTTCAGATCATTAACATGGCTTAATTTCATAAATATCATCTGAGCCTTAAATCGCATTAACAACAATAATCAGATAATTTCTCGTTGTGTTCGCTACATTTTTAGCAAATGTGAAGGTGATATAAAGAGGAAACTTACTTCCAAATTCTACCTTGGTGCCGCCTCCGAATATGAACACGGTGTTTGAACCGCGTTCGCTGGCTGTACAAAAACGTGCCCGCGCACCTCGCTGTCGGACTCGCGCTCCACAGCAACGTTTGCCTCCGTATATCTGAGCGTTTCTCTCGCACTATGTCAGCCTCTGTCCCTGCATGTTTATTTTTGCTGTATGCCCCCCCCCCCCATTATGTGCCGTCCAACCCAGAGTACCTATGCGTTACTGTCTTCCACATTTCTCAAAAATAAATGAAATGGTAGTTTTTCTACTTCAAATGTAACGTATGTACACCGACTGTAACCATTTTGCACAATTTGCTTTTACATTACGTAAATTTGAAATTACAAAATAACTTGACAAAGTAAATATTTGGACAGCTTTTAGAAAACCATGGAAATGATCCCTGGCCAACTTACCTCCTTAGTAGACTGCCAGGAGAATATCCCATGATGCTCAGAAGATGAGGATTGTAAATTCCACAGTCTGTAGGCTCCATTCACTTATTTTACAGCTTTAATGTAAAGGTCCAACAGAGAGTCTCAGGGGTGTGACGCAGCTGCTGTGTAGTGGAAGTTAAACAGGTTTTTGTACGGCTCTGTATCACTGTGTGATGTCTGGGGCGCTATAATAAGCCAAACAGTAATAATCAGCGGCGTCTTCAGGCTGGACTCCACGGATGGTCAGAGAGAAGTCAGTCCCAGAACCAGAACCGCTGAACCTCTCTGGAACCCCAGACTCACTGTCACTTGCAGCATATATTAGTAGCTTAGGAGCTTCCCCAGTTTTGAGCTGGTACCAGGAGACATCATCTCCCAGACCATCAGAAGTGCTGGTTGTACAGCTCATAGTGACCTCCTGTCCAGGGAGAACAGATTTTACAGCTGGAGTCTGAGTAACTGTCATCTGTCCTCTGCATCCTAAACCAGAAACCAGAGGATTAAATTGTGTGTTAGTATAGGAAAGTCAAAATTCATATTAAAAATTATTATTGTTACTATAAATCCTTGTTAGTAAAATAACAGACAGTCGTTTTCTTACCATGTGTGTAGAAGATGAGAGTCCAGAAGAAGCTGGTGATGAAGATCATGGCTGCCTGTATCTCTGCTGCAATGAGACCCAACTGTCAGTCATGACAGAGCAGAGCTGCAGAGCTATA
>JABJVR010005221.1:0-13783 GCA_025773905.1 Chitala chitala | reverse complement strand
GTTGAAAAGCTGAACAGCAGACCAGCCCCTGTCTAGGCTGTCAAGCACCGCATCACCATTGGCAACTACCAGGAAGGATTCATTGTCTGTGAAGTAGTGTTGCTTTTCTGTGCAAGTGGTTTTAGCTGTATAAAGTGGTCACGGTTTTGCACATTTTATACAAAAACCTGCTACATCTCTAAGTTATGTTGTCTAATTTAAACTTGATATTTTTAGAGAATAGAAAAAATTTGTATTCTATTTTTTCATTTCAGTGGGAATAATGTAGTTTTTAATCTGAATTTACTTCTCCATAATCTTGTCTCAGATATGAATGTGTTTAGTGCATATCTTGCTATTTTTTACCTTATTAAATATGTTAAATGTTTTCAGTACCCAAAATTGGTTAGAATCACTCAAACATGTATTTACTGCTGTATGCTGTAAAATTTAAAATAAAAGAAAGTCAAATTATTTTGCATGTGCTTTAACGTGTATATTCAAAAATCCCGTTCGGAAAAATAACACTGTCCCAATCCATCATGGTAAATGAACAGGCTGACGTCTATGTGTATTATTTTCCTTGAAGAAACCCATCTGTTGGGTGGAGAGGAAATTAGGAATACGACAAGGTGGCAAGGCACTTTTACTCACCTTGATTACTTCACAGATGAGAGGCGTTCTTATTTGGTTCATAAAACAGTACCTTTCATGTAATAAAGAACACAAAGGACAAAGCAGGAAAGTGTATGATCTTAAGGGGAACTCTTTTCAGTGAAAACTTGAACTTGAAAAGCATATATGCACTCAATAACAATGAGCCCAAATTTTTCATGATTTGTATACTATAATCTCAGTTTTGTCTGGTGGTTATATTGTAGAACGGGACGTCAACTGTGCTTTGAACCCAGATCTGGGCACAAGCTCTGGGGCTCATCTGTCTCATTTGAGGAGCAGGCAAACTATTCACCACTTTATAGAAGAATTAAATCTCAAAGAGATATGGAGAAAAAAAAACCCAATACCTTAAATTTTTCTGCTAAAAAAATGACTTACAACATTTTGTATGTCATGATGAGCTGGCGCTGAGAGCCTTGCTCAAGGACACAGAGCTAGGCTGGGATTTGAACCAGGATACTTCTGTATCCCAGTCTGATGTTCTACCCATTGAGCCACCTGGCCACCATGATCAGGAAAGGTACTGGCTTGGTGTCTTCAACAGCTGCATAATGAAAACACAATCATATCAGCAGAAGATGGCAATAGAATAGAATAGAATAGAATAGAATAGACTAGACTTTATTGTCATTATACACCAGGATGGTACAATGACAATAAAGTCTGTTCTATTCAATGGTCAAACTCTAGTTGATACCCTGGAAATTAATGAAAGTTTTAAGATATTCTTTGGAAAATTATATAGCTCAGAAGCGACACAACGTGAACAGGAGCAAAGGACTTTTCTAGAAAATCTTGATTAGCCAACATCTCAAAACTGATTCAGATTTGGGTACAGTTATAACATTGGAGGAAATATCTTAAGTTGTTGATACCATAAACACAGGTAAGGTACCTTGGTTCTGATGGGCTACAAGTGAAAATTTATAAGACATTTAAAGATAAATTACTTTCACCTCTCCTAGAGATGTCGATAGAGGCATCAGAAAATGCAATTTTCTTACTTTCTTTAGGAAAGCTCTGGTCTCACTGTTACTTAATCCTGGTAAACCGTGTAATAAATATCAAAACTGAAGTATGTGGCAAAAAAAATTACCAATGGTAACCAATAAATTGATTTATACCAAGCAGACATGGATTTCACAATGTCAGAAGACTGTTGAATATTCTTTATTACCAGGAGGAAGAGCCAGAGACTGCTTCATTTTCACTGGATGCTGAAAAAAAATTGACAGAACAGAATGGTCCTATTTATTTAAGGTTTATAGTGTTTTGACTGTGGGGAAAAATTTCTATGTGTGATAAACTTTTATTCACTGAACCATATGCAAATAATCTCAAATGGAAATGCATCACAATCTTTCACAAGTGAATCGCAGTGTAGTCAAGGGTGTCCACTTTTACTTTTATTGTTCAATTCAATTCATCTTTATATAGCGCCTTTCGCAACAATGTGCCTCAAAGATACACAAGAAATTGCAGATATTGAAGAATTAATACAAATGAATGAAGCCAGACAGCAACAGAGGAGAGGAACTAAAAACTCCACAGTGTGGAGAAAAAAACCTCTGGGGGCCCAAGGTTGACTGGCTGCCCAGCCCCTCCTGGGCATGCTAACATTACAGAGAGTAGTGGTACGTATAGAGAGCTTGATTGTTACTTGTTCACGTTATCAATCACACTCTTAGGCATTGCAATACGCTCCCAGAAAAACTATTTCGAGTGTAGAGCAAAAACAGTGCCATATGGCTTTGTTCACATATGATGTCATTCTTCTTCTTCCTCTTTTGGCTGCTCCCTCAAGAGGTCGCCACATTGAATCATCTTCTTCCATACCAGCCAGTTCTCTGTAACTTCCTCTGTCACCGCAACCTCTCTCATGTCCTTCACATATGATGTCCTTATATTTTTAAAAACTTGGAAAGCTGTATTCCAGTCTTCTTGATTTGATTTATTCATTTGGAAGCAATTCAGGGCACAAAGTACAGAAAGATAAAGCATTTAAAATGATATTTAGCACCAGAGAAGGAAATACAACTAAAATGTTTACAATTTAAGATAGTTGACTGTTTTACATATTTGGAAATAAAAATAGGATTATGGTTGAGGTAAATTGTGCTCCTTTGGTTAACTCAGTCTCTGCCTGCATACACATTTGGGACTCCTTACCTATATCATTGGTCGGAAAACTTAGTACTCTTAAATCTGACATACTGTGTAAACTTTTGTACTTGTTTCAGAACATTTCACTGCCCCTCCTAACTTCTTCCTAAATCTGAAAATTTCTATCTAACCAAAAATGCCCCACACTGTCACTTCTGTATTTACCCTTCAGTACAGAAGGGCCTAAATGTCCTAATCCACTCTGATAGTACTGGGCCCAGTTAAGAGCAATGATGTTTCATTTTTCAGATAAATCTTCTCCATCTTCAAAACACATAGAAAACTGCTCAGCTATACTGCTCTTTTACCAATACTTATATTCAGCAAAGGTTAAATTGTAGAAAATAAACACAAAAATCCCTATAGTTAATGATCTATGTCAGGTATGAGATGTCTAAATATCTGAGAGAAACCCCTTCTATTTAATGTGTTAGTTCAACATGAGGGAATAATTTCTTCCCATCAAGTAGAACCAATCTGGGTTTTAAGATCAGGGCTGCAAAAAGATGTGCAAGAAAATAAATATGTATTTGCATTAGATGATGAGAATGTAATGACATTTGAAGGATTAGTTCTCTTATATGACATTCCCTGTAAACATTTCTTTAAACATCAACAGCTGAGAAATGTTATTCAACCCTTTAACAATTAGTTATAATCTCACGCCCCTCTATGAACAAAATACTATAATATTTAGGTATTTTGACTCTTGAGACATTACGTTGTTCCATGCTGTTTTAATCAGGAAAGGATTGTTAAAGCGCTTTAAATTAAAAGTCAGGTTTATATATCACAGATGAAACACGTGTAGTGTAGACGCAGTAGTAACCAGAAGAGGGCGCACTAAAACAATTATTTTAGTGTTTTCCTTTCAAAAACTGCAGAATCAATAATATACAAGGACAAACGAAGTGTCTTCTCATCTCTCAGGTTTTTAAAATTGCATTTTGTTTTCACATAATTGGCCGTCAATATGAGTTAGAGGAGATATTATGGAAAGTCTTTACCTTCAGTATTAGTATGGATGTCAACAACGTACGAAAGGGTTTCATAATGTCCTGCATCAACTACTGTACAGTTTTGACAGTAACCAATTGGTTGTTAACGATAAATGCTGCCGCTACAATGAACCGGGACACGCATGGCCCTTTCTAAGAAAGCGATGTGAGTTTGAAGGCGGGCCGAAACCACGTGACGTCACTCCGCGTTCGGCCAATCAGCGCGCACTTCTAAGGGAGGCGACGGCCGCTGCTCCACTTCTCCACTCGCCAGCATTTTTCCGCTCGAAGTGGGTGTTTGCGTGCAGGCGTGGTGATCAGGGGGTCGTCTCATCGATCCACCTCATTTAAATTCAGCTGAGAAACCTTGTAACTTCATCTGTAGACTACATTGCAAAGAGAAGCGCAGTGCGATTCCAGCAGGCGCGGCATTTTTTTTATTTTATTTATTTATATACGTTTTTCATCATTTCATGACCAATTCGTCGGTTTAAGGGTGGGTACCGACAGAGTACAATGATTGAGAAACCCGATTCTACAGTTTCCAGCATAGCAGTAAGTACCAGTTTATATTTTATCAATCACACAAACATCACACTGTACGTTTTACGTCTGCATACAATGTAAGATTTGTGCGTGCGTTTTATTCCCTTGCGCGTAAACGGCGAGCTTTTTACATTAGATGCATAGCTTGGAGAAATGCCTGCGTATGATCTGCTGCCCTGCGGTACTGAGACTCGATCTGTTGAGTCTCCCCTGCACGGTGTGTTCAGCTCCACGCCCCCTGACTCATGCAGAAGCTCCCCATAGGTGCGCTGCCCTCTGGCTCTCATCCTTCTCCTCATCCTGACAGTGATCGCGCTTTACCGTCTAAAACATAAGCGAAAGATTTGTGAAATCAACAAAAACTTGCACGCTTTTCATATGTTTCGATATTCAGTGCATGGTGTGATGTCAGCGCTGTATTAATGCTGCCGCGGACGTCGGGGGACAGCTTATGCAATGCATCCTCGGAATAGAAAACGATAACTGGCAGTCCTGGTTTCCTGTGCTACCTCACACGAAAGGCCTACGCGACACCACGCATTCCTTTTGTCGCTTAGCATTCTGGTTTGGGTTCCGCTGCAGCACATCTTGGTGTCCCACCGCAAGTGACATGCCCGGGGACAGAATGGCAGCCGCTGTCCTGGTGACCATGCACGTGTTGCTGGTAGGCCAGGTGGACATGGAGTAGAACAGGGTTTCGACTTTCATTTCATTGAGCTCTTTGATCCTTTGCACCCGAGGGAGCAGTCAGGAATGTAAGCAGCACAGCGCTGTTATTGACAAGTTGCAGCTGACGGCTCGGTGCACGTTGAAGACGGGGCTTGTGTCAGTACTCTCAGGCCCTGTGTGATACTTGTGCGCACTGGCGTTTCTAATGGTGGCCCGTTCATGCACAGTGCGTCAGGCCGAGTGTGCAAAGTGAGTGTCCCCCTTTCTGTGGGACATGTTTACCGACTGGCTCGCGCTGTGAAATCGGTGGCTGTCTTTTGGCTGTTATTGTACTTTTCGCTCTTGCAGCTTGACTTTCAGCGCTGCTTGCTGATTCAGTATTCTGCCAGTGGTGCCAAGTGATTTTTATCTCACTTTGGAGGAGTGTTTATCCAGGGAACCTCTGTGGTGCCCACTGACACGGGCCAACCAAATCCCAACCCCAAAACACGCCCCCTACCCCCCTTTCCCCAATAATTGTTCCCGCTCTGCAACACACCAAAAGTGCCAGACAGGATAAGCTGTGTTTCCTCGCTATGGCCTCCAGACAGCTTGCTCAAAGAGAAGTGCAGAGCTGTAGGTCTGGAGCTGAGCTGTGGCTCACCAGATGAGGGAACGGGCGCAGCGCGAGAAGGGAGGCCCTGTCCTTATGACCACGCTTTCCTCTTTATTTAAAATGCTACAACACACATGCACACACTCTCCTGACCTGCTGCCCAGAATCCCTGCTTCTCTTGGCATTGTTTCTCTGGCACAGATAAACACACATGAATCTGGACTTTTGTATTTCTTTTTTAAATGTTTTATTTTTTTTTTTTTAACTGTTCTCCCACACCCCGAACTGTTTTATTGTTGTTTTGAGTGTTTTAGTTAGTTGTTTCAAGTGACACCCCCCCCCCCGACAAAAGTTTTTTTTTTCCATGCATGTCATGGCAGTACATCAGCAGTAGTGATCTCCCAGTATGTTCCTGCTCTCCCAGTATGTTCCTGCACTCCCAGAATGTTCCTGGTCAGTACAAATCCACGTCTATAAACAGACCAGAGCGTGTTCCTGGTCAGTACGAGTCAGTGTATATAAAGCATGCCATGTTCCTCGTCAGTGTGAGTCGCCATCTGTACAGCAGACCAGATTCTGTTCCTGGTTAGTATGAGTCAGTTTGTAACTTTGTATAAAGCACACCTGAGCATGTTCCTGGTCAATACAAAGTGGTGTGTACAAAGCAACAGAACTCGTCCCTGGTTTTATGGTTCGTACTCTAGTGTGCTCTTTGCCAGTGTTCAGAGGAATTTCAGGGTCATTTGGAACACTTTCTCATGTATGTGGCCTCATTCTTTGGTGTTTCTCATGTACTGGGTAAGACTAACATACCGATGTAATTTCTAAGAGTAAAATCAAGTAACGCCATTGCAACTGTGTACACAGGTGGTTGTAAGACCATGCATGTGTCTGATTCATTTGTGTGGGTTAGGGTAAGGGCAGGGGCACAGCCTGGTTGCAAACTAACAATGCGTATCTCCTTCTTCAGCAGAGAAACCTCGAGGGTTATGTTGGCTTTGCCAACCTCCCCAACCAGGTGTATAGGAAGTCCGTGAAGAGGGGCTTTGAGTTCACACTGATGGTAGTGGGTGAGTTGGCCGACCCTCCCCCCGCCCCCCATGCATACTTCCATTTTTGCATGCTTGTGTGAGTGTTTGTGTGTGGTGACACTGAGACAGTGTTTGGGGAACCGCAGTGTGTGTGACACTACTGGTGGGTGGAACACCACGGGCTGGAAGCTGGGCGCTTAGGTGCAACGGGGTTAGTCAGCATTTCCAGTTGAACTTTTGGGGTTTGATCAAGAAGGTGTAGGTAGGGTGGAGGCAAACGTGCGAGTGCAGTTTGTTGGACATTCGGATTAACTCTCCCAGTTTGTTGTGTCAGCCATTAGTTCTTGTTCTTCCAATGTGATAAAGACTTCCTGGTGGAGTGTGTGTGTGTGTGTGTGTGTGTGTGTGTGTTTACATAGTTCACAGTCTTCCTTAGCCAGAGATTGCTGAGTGCAGAGACAGAGATTTGGCTGGAATTTACAAGGTCTGTTATGGCCTCGTGTTTCACACGCATCTAGTTCTCGTTTTCTCACGGATGGTGTGTCTGCTCCTGCTGAATGAGGAGGACTTCACAGAGCTGAGGAGGATCACGCACAGATTCCTCTCCTTACCCTGGTCTTTCCTGCTGCCTCTGGTTGATGTCCATTACATGGCATTCCCAGACATCTGGGAAATTGTGAGACAAACCAGCTTGCAGAACAGTGTTTGCCAGTTGGGTTGGTATTTCTTTGTTGTCAGTTAGCTGTTTCTGAGTGTGTGCGTGCGCGTATGTGTATGCGCACGTGTGCTGCGATCCAACATGATCTTTCTGTTACCTCTCCACATCTGTATGCCTGACGGGATTAGATCTTTTTAAACATCTGCAGCACTTCTGTGTCCCCTTGCGGACCGGCTGTGAAGCCCCACCATCTCGCGCGCACGTGCACGCACACGCAGAGGGACGCAGGCCAGTGGAAAGAGGGGTTGTCATGGCGTAAGGAATGTGTGTAATGAGAACCAGCTGGGACTGCTTTGACGAGGCGGAGCATGTTTGGTCCAGGAGCCGCTTCAAACAGCCGGAAAATGGCTCGGTTCTAATCGGGTCGCTCTGGGAGACGGACGCCACAGGGCTCTGGCTCCATGTTGCCCCCCCTCCCCCCCAAAATGGGACAGACAAAGCTTTCTTGCCTCCTTACGAGTTTTTACTTAGCGGGTTCCTGTAGAACAATCTCTCTTTCTTTCTCCTTTCTGTCTCTCCCTCTGACAGTAGGCTGCTACATGAATCTGTTTGGTACACTTGGAGTACAGAGGAATGGGTGTTCGGCAGATCACAGGCCACACAAACATTTACTTGCATCCGCAAAATTTTCTTTCTAACACAGCGTTTAGTAGTCTGTTGCTATGAAACCGAAGCGTTACAAATTTTTTACAGACATTGCACAGCAGAGTGGTTTGACACAACATGCAGTGTCTGAACCTACAAAAAGAAGCATGTTTGTCGTTCAGAGTTTGAGAATTTATGGTGCTGCTGATTTCCTCTTGCTGAAACTGGCTGGCTGTGTACTGGTGCCTTTTTTCTGTCTTTTTTCCTTTTTTGTGGAATGTCATTCCTCGTTTCCTTGTGTCTATCAACAGCGGATGTGGCACTGTTAAATTTTTAACCCATCGTCTGTGAGATGCAGACACACTGATGAGCAAAGTGTGTACATATGAACTGTTGACATGATAGCTGTGTGTGTGTGTGTGTGTGTGTGTGTGCGCGCGTTCCCATTCTTCTACAAATTTGTGAGGTCATTGCATATAATTGCTTTTACAGGAGTGTGAAATCCCCCCCCCCAAAGGGTTGAGCCGTGTTCTTGAAGCTGAGATATTTCACTGTTTAGTGAATTTTGGCTCCTGGGTCAGTGCTCTTTACAGCTCACATTAATATTTTAAAATTTCATTAGAGGAGGAGAAAGGCAATGGCTACGAAGACCCTTCACTGGGGTCAAAGGTCATGGCGTGTCACACGGTCAGAGACAGTGGCCTCTCATAACCGTTCTCCCACACTCTTCATCTTAATGAAGAGCTGTGGCCTCTTGATCTTATTCCTTATCTTAAATTTTTTTTTTAAGTTGTTCCGTTAATTACATTTAGCATTTGTATGAAGTTGAATAACTACGTGTTGAATAACTGCAGTCCTCTAAAGCTTCCTTGACGTGCCGCGCCAGTTCCTAGAGGGCCTTGTGCGTTTTGGTTTAAATCCCAAACTGCGCAGCTTCATTGGTCCACTTACTATTTATATCCACAGATTAACTTTTGTGTTTAAAAAAACAGAAGTCTATGGAAAAAAAAAAAAAAAAAAAACTGCATTTTTTACGTGTGGTTTAAAACCCAGTTTGGAAAGGTCACCACAGAATTGTGCTGGCATGGTAATTATAGGAGAATATTGGGTTAAATGTGGCCGGTCGTGTTGTGACAGCTGTGGCAGAACTGATCTCTGAACAGTGTCTCCTTCGGTGTGAGCGCAGCCGCAAGGTCCTGTGGGGCAGCAGGCCTGCTTCGAGCTTCAGGGGCGGACGTGGTCTCTTCTCTCGTGGTCTTTGGCCAGGAGCTGTGCACAGATCCGCACAGGGACACGTTTGGTTGTGTGTGTGTGTGTGTGTGTGTGTGTTTGTAGTTGCATATTTTGAGGAACACAATATGGTCGGGCTGCTAAATAATCTGCTCTGAGCAAATTTGCATGCTCAGTCCTGTGTTGCCCGAGAATTATATTCTTCAAAAATGTTGCGAGTCACCCGTGTGGGATTCGGTACACACCGTCAGTGTGAGTGTGTACACGAGAGGATGGATGTGCTTACCACTGTAGGGAGAAGGATGTTGCACACCCACGTTGATCTTCAACAGAAGAATGGAGATGAGTTGTGCAAAGAGAGTTGGTATTTTCAGATACCCAGGAAAAGACTTAAGCTGTAAAGCGTGTGTGTGTGTGTGTGTGTGTGTGTGTGTGTGCACTTGTGTGTAGCAGGTGGGCGAATGCATCAGTCCTCCTCACCAGCAGTGGTTTTGTGGGTGTGTATATAACAGAGTTTGCGGTGTGATGCACTGATTCAGTCGGACTGTACTCCCCGCTGCAGTGACCTGCTGATTGGAATCTTCTGCTCGGAGCTGACGGCTGATCATGCAGCCTGACGGCTGATCGCGGGCTGATCGTGCGGGCGTGCAGACTGGAAAGGTTGAACAGCAGCATACCGCCGTTCTCACATGGTCTCCTTTCCAATTGTTGGCGGTCCCTAAAATCCTCCATTGTGTTAATATTTGTGACCCAAATTGTCACTAAGGTTTTGTTTCTACATCAAATGATTCACCATGATGACACATCGCAGAGGAACGTGGGTATGCGTGTCGTTTTACATGTCCTTTGTAGTTTAATTGTAACTACAGAGGTGTAGGTTTTTTTTTTCAGTCTTATAAGTTGAATTTTGTCAGTTAAAGACAACATCAGAAAGTGTTATCGATGATTTTTCCAGTTTTTTTGGGGAAAGTGCCCCTTGGCGTCCGGCCCCGCACAATCATTAATTTATGTGGGACAGCATTTACACAGATCGGAGAGGGTGGACATGCCCCTTGTGGGCTCGGGCTGTCTCTGTCCAATGGTGAGGTACGCCGCTCAGGCTGTCTGTGTCCAACGGTGAGGTACGCCGCTCAGGCTGTCTGTGTCTGCCCTCGCCTCCAGCTCTCATCAGGGCCTGTGGCCTGTATACACACATCTATGCGCTCTCACGACATTGTGCTATATTCTCTGTGTGTGTGTGTGTGTGTGTGTGTGTGGGGGGGGGGGGGGGTCATGATAACCACACACGTGCTAAGTTACATTCCAGATGCAAAGGCCTTAATTAGGACAGAGGGGCGGTGGATCTCAGTCAGCAGGGGTTTAATTGAAATGATGGGGGGGTGGAGGTCAGTCCAGCTGCTGCCCTGGGGCCACTTTCAGGACCATTAGAGTGCTGACAGGAAGTTTGTTGACTACACAGAGGGTGAGGGTAGATTAGTGTCAGGAATGGCAAGCATGTGATTGTATACCTGACTGCTTCTCTCTTGCCCGGTCTGCCCCTCTGTTCCCTAGCCTGCGCTTGTTCTTTGACATCCTGCCGTCCCATCCGGCCTGTGTGTCTGTACCCCAGCCTGCCCTTGTTCTGTGACACCCTGTCCGGCCTGCGTGTCTGTACCCCAGCCTGCCCTTGTTCTGTGACACCCTGCCTTCCCATCCGGCCCGTGATTTCTCCAGTTTTATGTTTTTTTTTTTTTTTTTCCCTCCCCTCTGCATTAGCGATCACCCCTCCAGGCTGTCCCAATTGAAGCGGCTGCCACTGGCTGCTTTTTTGGAAGTCAGAGCCCCATTTTAATTAAACAAAGGAGGAGGCTAGCTGGGTCATGGTGGGGTGATATGTGCTCCGCTTTCTAATTTTCCAGCTGTAACTTTACTGTGCTTTCCAGAAGTCTGTGCACGTCCTGCGGGCTCGATTCAGCACTTCAGTTCGGAGGGGGACAAATTCCGTGCTGTTGAATGTCGGTCATATTGTGCTGTGTGATTGTCTGCCGCTCTCTCTCTCTCTCTCGCTCTCTCTCTCTCGCTCTCTCCACCTCTCTCTCTAGCATCTGCCAGTTGCTGTCTGTTGTTTTGATAGGATGAGGTATCTGAAAAGTCCTTCCTGCCATGGATCCAAGCTCACAGATGGGGGGGTGTGTAATGTCTTATCATAACGAGGGATGGGGCGGTTGAAGGGAACGACAGTATGTGGCGGTCGCTGTCATTCACGGCTGACCCGTGCCCCGCTCCCCCATCGGACAGTTTTGTTGCATTCTCTGTTTGCAGTGGAAGGGGGCAGAACTGAGCACCATTGTTTGTTGAATATGCCGTTCTGTCCTGGCAACAGGCCAGCTGAAGAGGTGTTAATGTGCGCCGTTGTCGCTCCTGGGACACTGCGGTACCTCCTGGGCATTAATGGTAGGGTGATCCACCTCCATTCTTGGTTAAAAGCAAACATCCCCATGGTGGAGTGACTCATAAGGGCTGAAGGTAAAATACCGTGGTCCTAACATTCCTGAAACAGTAATGGCTGTTTAGCTGTTCGTATTTGGATGTTTGGTACCAATTGCAGCTGGAGCTGCTGAATTATTTGACCAAGTGAAGCCGATGTGGTTGTTGTTTTTGATGGGGGTGGGGGGTTCATGGTGTATAGGGAGGGCAGAAAACCAGGCCACTCTCAGGTTGAAGGCAGAGGGGGAATGCGTGTTTTGAAACTCGTTTTTAATCTTCACATTTTCACCAGTTCAGTCTGTTCGTTTACTTTTTTGGGTAAATGACTTCGTAAGTAGGGCTTTTTCTCTGGGATTTGAAAGCCTCGCAGAGACGGGGGGTGTCCTGTACAGCGTAGATCGCATCTCTGTGAAAGCCCTCTTTATTTACAGATGCCCACAGAGAAGGGGTTGATCAATAGGTGTCTGAATAGCCCCAGTGCGATCTTTGCTTTTAAACGATTACTGTAGCGGCTACAGAAAGCCGGCACTCAGCACCCAGCACAGCGTGACAGGGACATGTGGAATGAGACCAAACCTTCGTCTCATTTGGACACCGGTTTTGTATCACATTGCTGACCACGTTTGGCTGCAGTGCCTCGACAGTACAGGAATGGCTCGCCGCCTTGCTTATGGCCTCGGTCTGATTTGTGGTCGGCATCTCCCGGAAGCTCTGAGCACGTCGCTCAGGAGTGTCATTCGGTCTTTCCGGTCTGCACCCTCGACACATTTTGACGCGTTAAAAATGGAAAGTGTAAAAACGTCTCGTGGGACAAGCAGGGGGAAAAAATTGTGGGATTTGGCTCATGTAGTCTTGTGACTACGTGTCAGTGTTCTGGTAGCTGCCTTCCTAGTGTCCGATAAGGCAGATGTTGCAACGGTGAGTCATAAATACCATGCAGATTTGCGCATTTAATTAGTAGAGTTGCAGACAGGTTTGACACGAGTTCTGTTTTACTTGGTTGATAAGCTGTGACCATTGCCAGGGACTCTTGGCTTAGTTATTTACACACCGATCCAGGTTCCAGGCCTCGGGCTCTGGGTACCCTGAGAAAAGCATTTTTGTACCACATGTCATCATTTGTGTTATCTAGGTTCTTTGGTGTTAAGTGGGGCTTTAATATGCATTTGACCCATCTGCCAGAGTTCATGGGACAGAGAGGAGAAGACCCAGCTCCATGTTTCTCCTGCTGCCGCAGTGCTGTCGGGGCTTCTGGGAGATTTCCACGGCTGACGTGGAGGCGGAGCGTGTGTCTCCACGATGTTTTGTGTGGGAACGAGCACAAATCTCCGCCGGAGAGGGGTGCTGGTTTTGACCTGAGCCAGTCATTTTGGGATGGGGAGGGTGTGTATGTGTGTGTATATGTATGTGTGTGTGTGTGTGTGTGTGTGTGTGTGTGTGTGTGTGTGTGTATGTGTGTGTATGTGTGTGTATGTGTGTGTATGTGTGTGTATGTGTGTGTATGTGTGTGTGTAGTTAAACAGTATTTCAGTGTCATCTGCTGTTTCTCAGAACAAACATGGATGTCCCCACTAGGATATTATTTCCGTTAAACCAGTGTTGTGGCATAATTTAAATGGCTGCTTTCAATGAATTCGAGATTTTTAGTAGAAAGACTGAGTGCCTTTTGAGTGCTTATTTGTTAGTGATTGGGGACTGATACTTGCTGTAAAATGAGGCTTAATACGAGGTCCCCACAAAGGCAGGTGTGGGAATGCTTACCTGTGTTCACACAATGATGGAGCCATTGTCAGTATAACGTCTCCCATCCACAGCACATGATGTGCCCGCAGGGCGATGATTAATGAAAATGGTGATGAACCATTATGTTCAGCCTTCTGACGCTTAACCGCATCACCTGTTTTCCACCAGGCGAGTCCGGACTGGGGAAGTCGACGCTCATCAACTCGCTCTTTCTCACCGACCTGTACTCTAAGGACTACCCAGGGCCGTCCCAGCGTATCAAGAAAACTGTGCAGGTGACAAGGGCCTGTTCTGTTTACCGTCCTGCCATTGTATCGCTGAAATGCTTCTCTCTCTCTCTCTCTCTCTCTCTCTCTCTCTCTCTCTCTCTCTCTCTCTCTCT
>JABJVR010005220.1:0-13783 GCA_025773905.1 Chitala chitala | reverse complement strand
GGGAGTTGCAGTAGTCCAATCTTGAAATGACCAGAGCTTGGACCAGAAGTTGGGTAGAGTGTTCTGTAAGGCATGGTAAGGCATAATATTCAACTCAGTGTTTATACTGATTCAATAATGGGTCTACAAGAAAGGCTGATCAACATTTATAAAAAAAAAACATTTGCTAATATCCCCTGCATATTCAGTATGATTATCTAGAGATACCAAAAAGTGTTTATAAAGCTTCAAAGCCTGTGACTTGTGACTTTGCATCTACTCATTAATAACAACCATTCATGATGAAATACACCTTTAATTGATATATAGTTTTAAAGCTACGCAAAGATAAATGCCTTTAAACATAGTGCAGGTTTTTTCTCCTAAATCATCTTTTATTGTGTCTTTATCTTGATAAAATTATCATGAACATACAGTATTAGAGAACTTGTTCTCAGCCGCCAGAAATTTGTAATTAAAGAATCTTTACAGGAACTTTAGGTTCTGTGTTTTGTGGTTATTGATAAAGCATATAGGTGCTCAGCATCACTATTGCTCTGATATGTTCACTTATTGAGTCTTCCTTATCTTCTAGATGAAGGCTTCTTACTTGAACATTTCTCTTATCATGGCAAATGGACGAACTTGTTCTGACCATCTCCTCTCCCTCCTCACGTGACTCCTTAACGATGTTATACATTAGATGTGCGTAGACCTACACTTTCCACCACATGAGTTTATTATTTGTTAAATACACCAAGTTAGGGGTGAGTACCACTTGTACATTTTGTGCCGCTACTTTTTTTTTGTTAGGAAGTACTTAAGGTTTAATTTGTTTGTTCTAGTTTTTGTGTTGTAGATAGACAGTGGGTTGTATTGGGTTTTGTCATATTATTTTCTTTTGTTTGGCACCACTCTTTGTCACCCTTTTGTCTATCGTTATTATTGTTGCTGTTTTGGTTATTGTTATTATTGTTGTTATTGTTTTTTTGCACGCACATAATAAACACAATTCACCATAATGCAGAATCATTGGGAGCAACTCTAACCCTGCAGACTCCAATAGTTAATAAAATGGAAATAAAACTTTAAAATAGATATGTTTTAATTTTTTATGTGCGGCCCAGTACCAAATAAAAATAAACATTTGTTATTCTTTCTGTGCAGCCCGGCACCAATTGATCCATAGCCGGTACCAGTCCACAGCCCAGTGGTTGGGGACCCCTACTCCAGGCCAGTGTTTCCCAACTGGTCCAATTTCAGCGTCCATATTTCTACAGGTTTATTAGTGCAAGGTCCACATAAAAGTTAATCAACATACATTCAATTTTATTTCACAAATGATTATAATCATCAATATCAATAAATATCAATATTGAGTAGTTTCTGGTGCCTAGAATGTTCTTTTTGTTTGTTTTCAAAATTATTGTTAACTGGAAATGTTGCCTTTAAAAAAATCGGATTATAACAGAAAGTGGTGAAAATTTTAAAATACCACTAAAAGGTAGCTGTCCGTTAGCCTCTACAACTGGAAACAGTACTTCAAAATAAAAGCACTGTACTGGAAATGTACTATACTTCAATATTTTGTATTTTTTTTTTTGGACCAATGTTACATGATAGTTATTCATATACAGTCCATTCATTATGTACTCACGACCCACTTTTGGATTGCGACCCACCAGTTGGGAGTCACAGCTTTAGACCACCCATTACCATGGGTTTGAATTGTAACAAAATTGATGCCAAATTTATAAACAGCCTTCTTCAGCATAAAGAATAAGGGATCCTGAAACACATGGAAAAGGTCCCACAGAGCCCTGATGTCAACATCGTTGAGCCAAGAGGGGATTACATGCAAAGAGTGAGGCAGGCGAAGCAGAAGTGACAAATTCTCCAAGAAGCTCAGAAGTCCACCTAGTAGCCAAGAACCTCAGATAAACCTGCATGTGAGGTTGTCTAACACAACTGGCACTTTTTCTAAACGCAAAAGGTGGTGACATCAAATATTGATTTGATTTCAGATTTTGTTTACTGCACTTTCTAAGAAGCTGATTGGTTGATTAACTATTCATGGCGGTGTTTGTGGGTGCGTGCGTGCCTTACAGCATTTACTTTTTCCCAGAAGTGCGTAAAACTTTTCTGAAGCTTCGTGTTTTTTAATGCCTTTCGTGTATAGTTTCTTTTTACTGTTTTTGTTTGTATATAAATGTCTGTTTGGGCGCCTGAGTACAAGGAACAGGAAAACTGTGTTTGAAGGGTGGTCAAAAGTAAACAACTTCTAGTAACACTGTCAATTTAAATGAGACTTGGACAAGGTAAAAGTAAATAAGAATTAATATAGGCCCCTTAGAATGGGTAGTGCTAGCTAATGAAATGCTTCATTGAGTATTTTTAATACTACTGTGTCTTAGTGTAAAGATCACATTCATTTACATTTTTTAATTTAATTATTACATATGAAAGAGACGTGAGCTTTGTGATGTTTGGATGAAAACTACACTGGTGTCACTGTAGCTGACTTCTTGTCTGTTGGCCTTTGCAGAACTGAAAGTCAGTCTGTTGTGTTTGCTTGTGCAACAGATGCAGTATGGACACCTTTGCAAATGGTCGTTCAGGCTACTGCAGTTCAGTCGTCTTTCCGGTAACTTTCCAGCTTGTTTTTCTTGCCTCCAGTAAAAGACTGAATTCTGAGAAAGATTTTTTACAAGGCTGAGGTTATGTAATGTAATATTTTTATTAAAATGAGAGGTAAAGGTATTTGTCACTGATTTTATTTTGGTACTTTTGTCACCGCATCTCCAATCTGTAGTAATATCTAATGTTCATCTCAGAAATTCTATTCCTTTTCTCTGTTTCCTTCATTTGCTTTTTGGCTGTATTTTCAGATTTGATTCCTGCTAGTTCAGTCGGGCTTCTCAGCATCGTGTTCTTTCATACTCTTCCTGACTCATTGCAACGTTCATGCTGCTACTAATCCCAACCTCTTCTCCTCTCCTCATTCCCTTCTGTTAATAGGTAGAAACTTGTGATGTTATGTGTAAGGATCACAGTAACCATGGCAACCACTGCAGGACCTGTGCGCGGGACACCCCCCTCCCGCTTCAGAACTTATCGGCTAATTATAAAGTCAATGACATTTGCTAACAGTGCAAGTGGGAGAGAGGCACTCAGAAGGGATACCAGGCCTGGCTGATGACGTCTGGACATGCTGCTCTGCCACTGCTCCCTTCTGACTAGGTAGGGGGTGCCAGAGAGTTGCACTTACTCTGTGTTAAGAAAAGGTCTGGTGCTGCTATGTGTAGATACCATAGCAACACCAAATCGAAGTGTGATATGTAAACATCCCACGTTTAAGGTGCTCCTTGCTATTACATTTCCTACAACTGTTGACTTGGAGCATTTTTATCTCAAACCGAATATTAGGAATCACCAGTGTGTTCATATATTAAAGAAACAGATGAATAAAGAGTCATTCTCAAGGGTTAATTTCACCGATGTAAAGGTTTGTTAAGGAGATAGAATGTTGACAACACAAAGAAGGAGACTTGGAAGGAGAAATGTATAGGCTCATAAGCAGTTTAGGTGTTTAATTTAGACTCTGCAAAAAGAACTAGAAGACACTGCAAGCATGAAGGAGTAGAGGGTCAGGCTGTGAAATCACTTTATCGACACACAACGGTTACTCTCTGTTCACGCAACATTAGCCTGTGTAAATAACCACCCCTAGTGCTGAAGAAACATCTCCTCTCATCTCTTATTCTGGTAAAGTGTTGGTGGGGCATGGGGGTGGTGGTGGTTATTATCCTTTTTCGACATTGTATTTATTAGACTTCAGTTCCAAGGTCACCGCAGACTCCTTAATCAGCACAACTGCCGTCTGCCTTGCCATGCATATCCAGTTTCCGGCTAAACTTTGATGAACCCCTCAGAATTTCCTGGCCGAAGCTGTTCTGAGACATGAGACGGAAGAGGCATTAACCGGTAATGTTGTGACTTATGAATTAGTTATAACATTTTAATGAAATATTCTGCCATAGACGGAGCAACGGGAGAATTGTGCAATAAAAGGGGTTGGGGTGCTATTTAATTAAACATGCTAATCCATGTTGGTTGATGGCACAAATAAAATGTGTGTATCTATTTTTTAAGCAAAATTAAGCCCCCCACTCCTGTCTTTTTATACCGTGTGTAACGCAGTCAGACAGAATTTAATTTGGAAGCAATTATAATGTAAATGTGAGGTTTGACCTAACGGAGTGTTGGTTTATAATTCATTCCGACTGCAGGAGACATGTGGTTGGAAAAAAAGCCCCCCGTCCCCAAAGCACAAGATAGCTTCATGTCCACAGCCCCCATCCAACATGGGTTCTCCCGAGGCCTTTTAAAAAGCCGGCGCTCACACTGAATGCCTGAGAGTGTCACTGCAGCTCTGTCTGCACCTGCACCTTTGTGACAGTTGGTTGTGGAAAACCCGCCATAATGCAGTCAACAAAGAACCCATCATGAAGTTGTGCAAGATCTGAGAAATTTCAAACACCAATTTGTGTGTAAGGTGTACATTCTAACCCTTTGTTCATGACCAAGACAGTTTGTTTCTCTCTGAAAGCAAGGTGTCATTAAACTTGTTTCCCCATATGTTTTCCAACCTGATTAACCTCCCCAGCTTTCTGGTCACATCTCCTTGCTCTCACAACACATGTAGAACACCCCCCAGGGACTGCAATTGATGGGAATCAGTAAATGCAGGTGCCGTAGTGCTGATTGTCCCAGTATGGCAATAGAGACTACCACATGTCACTGGTGACACCTCTAGTGGCAAGGAAAGGTTGTTTGTACTGAAACATGACTTAGATGAAAAGTATGACGTTTGGTGTATCAGCGGTCACACATAAGAGTGATGCACACCAAAAGCCTCAGAGATTTGCCTGTCTTCAGCAGCCCTCCCCAACTGTGCTTAACCATGTGCCATTTTCATGATGCATCCAGCCACTCTGTACCCCCAGAGCCTGCTCATCAATGTCCTCCTCTTCAACGGATCGACGGCCGTTTGATTTGTTTATTTCTTCTTGCACCACGTGACCACAGACCTGTGTATCTTGGATATGAAATATAGCTTGTGGTTGGCTGTGCAATCCCTGGGGTCAAATACAGGGAATTAAACAAAAGGAAATGTGGAGGTGAACAGATCCAGGTCAAGGGGAATAGCTCCAGGGATTGTTGCTGGACAGCATAATGAACTGACAACATACAGGATACATAGGAGAGCGAGAGCGAGAGCGAGAGAGAGAGACAGAGAGAGACCTGTTTATGTGGAAAAGGAGAATACGATCCAAGATCCCACCTTCTGAAGATTCATCAGTCAGTAACGAAAAAGCCAGGCAGATGGCAGAAGTGCCCATCTTCACCAGCAAGGTGGCAGAATCCATGGGTGTGGCACCTACTGCAGTACACATGAAGCTGCATTTAAAAATGCGCCCACGGCTGATCGTTAGAGCTCTTTGTAAAAGCAATGGACTGTGGGCTGTCTCTGTCAGAATGATGGACAGGGTTAAAGATGTGAGTGAATATTTGCTCAAGGACAAAAAGAAATTTGGTGTAATAATTTCAATGTCCTTTATTTATTTTTGTAGTCGGGGGCATCAAGGCCTTGGCCCATATGGAGACTCTTCTCTGTGTAATGTCGCATTAACTGGGTGGATGCACATAATCCACAATCCCCTTTTTTCTTCTCTCCCTAACATTACCCCGTGCCACACCCCTGCCTCTTGCATGTAAGCGTTGTTATGAACCTCCATGATTTTTTGTAAGTGACCATGAACGTCTTTTTTTTAGCTACTTGCACCTCTTACAGTGACTGAACACGAAACATCTGTCAAAGGGAGTCTGTTCATATCGTGACGTACTGACAACAGCTGTAAATATTCATTATCAAAGAGACGTACAACACCGAAACTGAAATCTTCCAATTACCAGGAACTTGTCAACTTAATCAGCTGCTTTCTTTGTGAAGCTAGTTATAATGGGCACAGACGCTCAAAACCCTGGTTTTGTCCATTTCACTTCAATCCTTGGTCTGTAACCACATCAAAAAGGTGATTCACAGTTCTGGACCTGACACTAATTAAATTTCGCTGTCATGTAAAGCCATTAATTGCCCTAATAAAGAACGTCAATTTATATAATGGTAAAGAACCTCCATGACTGGTTAAGCTGTCATATAGTCACACACTGAACTGTACAGTGCAGATAGAAAAACTATTGTTATATTACATGTTTTAGCACAAAAAACACAGTGCCCACATGGTCTCAGTTTGTGAAACACGTAAGTCCGTATATCCAGCACACATGGTTGTTCTGTGATCGCCCTCTCGCTCCCCTCCAGCTGTATTCGTCTGCCGTCGTTTGGCTGCAGCTAATTTTGTTGTTTGCCGATCTGTGCGGACTTTGCCGCACTGCCATTATGCTCGCGGCGTTTGCCTGTGTGTCGAGGGAGCTGCCGCACAGACAGCTGGTGGTGCGGCCTCGGCCGCGGCACCTTCCCAATTACTGCGGTAACGTGCACACAGGGAAGGGGGGTTTAACTGCAGCTGACAATGACTGACTCTGTAACCCCCCCCCACATTGTGCGTGTTGTAGTGAGAAAAACAGCCAGCCATTCACCAAGCATTAGACACTGAAAGCCGTGTGTAATCAAGATATAATGAGGTAAAAAAAGACAACTTTATTAATTGGGCCCCAGCCGAGGAGAAAGCGTGTCGGGCAGCCAGTTCCTGGGAAGGGTTCCCTTCCGTTGCCGTGCAAACGAATGCCAGCGGAAAAGGGGGAGAGCTGCCAGAGAAGTGCTGCTATCATGTCTGCTCTCGCTGTGAGGTTCTTGCCAGTCTGATGCAATGCCATGAACCAGAGGAAACATCCAGCTCAAATTAACAATTAAAGATGGGTCCAAACTAACAACACACAAAAATTCTTTGTCTTTTTTTTTTTTTTTTTTTTTTTTACAAATTTTGGCAGCTCTGTTTCTGCTGCAAAGAATATTGGGCATATAAACACTGAGGATTTTCAGGCTGGACATTTCTCTGTCCTTGTTAGAAAGGCTAAGAGAGTTGAATAAGGTTATATGGAAAAACATGCAAGAACAAATCATTTACATGCATTACTCGTGTGCTGGAATAACATTGTGTCAGTTTTATCTAATATACAAGTCATGTGGCAGTAATTGTTAATGACTTAAATTGTCATACAATCAGCTATAAACTCACGTTCTGTTTAACAACCTCTTTGCTATTTGCCGCATCACCTGTGCTGAGGTCTATGCTTTTTCTGTTGGTAAATAGAAAGCAGCAATAACAGGACTTTGACTGGAGATTCATAGCCATCCAAATATGGAGACTGCCATATATCAAACATGAAGCAACCATAAAGCTGGCAGATATTTGAATACACGCTAAATATTTTTTGTGACAGTTGGTTACATACATCCATAACAAAAAGACAACTGTGCAGAATACTTTACAAATTTAGGCTGAAATCCTCCTTTAATGGGAGAACAGGAAAAGGGCCATGCAAAACACTTGTGCTGTTTTAAATATGAGCAGACATCAAAAACGGTCTTTACTCCGTATCCAGTGTAACTCCACATAAGAAGTTCGTTATCAGTACTTGGCTTTCCCTAAACAGGGAGATTCAAAGTTCACTGAAACAGGATATCTCTAAGAGTGTGAGCCTTTAAGACAGCCGAGTTCAAAGGCACATCTGGGAGAGGTGAGACCAGACCGATAAGAAAAAAATGAAAGAAACCCCATCTAACCTGGCTTTGGTTCAGTAAGTTAAAAAAGATGGTTTTTGCTCTGCCCGAATGCCTCTCAGACTGAACACTGATCCATATTAAATTCTGGTAAGTTCCCCTTTATAAAGTACCAAACCCTGTTTCCAATGATAGTTTTTTAATAAGGTGGATGGGATGTTGGCTGGCAGAAGTGGATCAATAAGAGCAGGTTGAACTTTCTGGGCAGGCGGCTCTTCCTCGCACTGAAGGTGTCCGAGACTCCAGGTGTGTGAAAGTGAAAACAGAACTTTGCTGGTACCCAGTGAAGGGGTCGAATTCTCTCACAGCTGGCAGGGGTTCTTGTAAAACTGGGTTGGATCAAGAGGTTTAAAAGCAGATGAGGATCTGGGGGCCTGCTGTGGGCAACACTGTGTGTTATTAAGGCAAATCCACACACACACAAAACACAGAATAAAAACGGCAGGTTATTTTTTTTTCCAATTTCAGATGATCAGACGTGTGCTTCTCTACAAAACAGCTCATTCACAGGGCTGTTGGCTCGCTCCCAGATTAGCTCCCGAGGAAATCGTTGAGAAATTATTAAGACCAGCTTTGTTAATAATAATTTTTAGATTGCTAAAAATTTTCATGATTATGAAATTAATTATTGAACAATGTGCATTATTAAATAGATTGATATTAATGTGAGTTAATATTTGTAACAGCCCAATGGTTTTGCTCACCATGCTGTGCTCATCAAGACCCCATCAGCATCATAGACATGGAGACTTTCAGCTATGCTGCTATATACAGTGAGGCAACAATCATTAATGTATAAGAAAGTGGTAAGAAAACACTAGAACTTCTGCACCACTTCCCTTCCTCTGCCTAGCAGTCTGACTGAGTCTGACTCAGTCAGGTAAGGAAGAAGGTTTATACTGCTTTGTCCCTGTAAAACTGTCCTAACAGAAGTGGGAATAGTTATTATGAGATATTATTATGAGATGATAGAACATAACATAAAACTGTAAGCCAGGGTCCGAGTTGGTGAAAGAATTTTCTACCAAGAATGGCTCTGAAAAACTACAATGTAATGCAGGAACATGCAGGCCCAGTGATAAGTTCTTTCGCAAGTCTGCTTTTATCCTTCAAACTAAAGACATGTAGTTCAGCTCAGCTGGTGATTAAATTATCTTTACTCTGTTGGCTGAGCTTCTCAACAAAAATATGCCTTCTTTGCTTCCTGGGACAGTTTGAAAATCTTAAAATGTGCCTTGGATTGAAAATTAACCAACCAAAGTGTATAACCACCTTTGAAGACACACAAAGGCCTTTTGTAGAATACAAAAGAAATACTCAAAACATACCAAAAAAGTGAAATAATGCATGCAATTCTGTAACTACTGTGAGTGCACAAATTGTGCTTAGTAAGAGAATGAATCCTGAACTAGTTTAACAAAGTCTACAAGAGGGACTATAAGGACAAGAGGTGAATGCAGCCAAAGGCCTGTGTCTTTTATGGTAAGCAGATGGATTTAATAAATGAGTCAATACTTAATTGGCAGCTAGAGAAAGGAGACAAGACTTAATATGTTCCCTGGGCTTAGTGTAAATGCTCAAGCAGCAGAGTTTTGGACAAACTGTAATCTGTCAAGTGCCTTAGCAGGTGTCTGGAAGATCACAGCATCATGGCAGTGCAAAGAAGAAGGTGTATACCAAGAGTTTTGGGAATGTAAAAGTCAACAGGCAGGTAGAACGAAGATATGGTCAGGCTTTATACCAAGTTGGAAAGAGAAATCCAACGTAGCTTTGAAATTTCTAGGTTCACAGAGAGCAATGCAATATATCTAACTTTGACGATTCTGCTGTTACATAGGAGTATGTCCCTGGTATTTAGGTATAACTTCACAAATCATTGATATGCATAAATTACATAGCCATTGCTTTTTCAGGGTTTGATGAGTTAAAAGATAATCAACAATCAATGATAGCATGAAGTGGAAGAAGCTTTGTGCACAAATAAACTCATTTGTTATCATGTAGGTGGCCTGGTGGCTCAATGTGTAGAACATCAGGCTGGGTGGTGGAAATATCTTGGTTCAAATCTCAGCCCAGCCAGGTGTGTCCATGAGCAAGACACCCAGCACTAGCTCCCCAGGTGCCCTGTATGACTGCTCACTGCTCCCCCCAGGGGGGTGGGTCAAATGCAGAAGACAGATTCCTTGTATGTGACAAACATACTTGGCCATAAACACAATTCCCTTCCCTTCACTATATTAGTATAGAGTTTCTCTGTTCCAGTTAACGGTCTTACCCAAATGTACAGTTCTGATGATAACAAGCAGAGGGTTAAGTACAGAGCCTTGAGGAATGCCTTAGGTAATAACAGGAACATACCACCAATTTCCAGCGCAGACAGGTTGTTGTCTGTCAAATGGGTAGGACTGAATCCATACCAGAGAGACCCAGGTATGTTACAAAGTGAGAAATAACCTTAAAATGGCAAAGTATCTGAAATTCAAGGGTCTGAACAAAATATTTTTAAAAATCTAGTCAAAAAGGAATTTAAACACATTTTCCAAAGCAATCTCATTACCATGCTAAACCTAAGACCCTTATTGTAAAGTCTGAGACAACTTATTTGAGGTTATAAATTACACAGTTAAGGAGATATTCCATATTTACATTCCCATCTTACCATGAAATGGCTAATTATAATAATTAGGAGTTTGCATGTTCTCCCTGTGCTTGGTGGGTTTTCTCCGGGTGCTCCGGTTTCCTCCCACAGTCCAAAGACATGCAGGTTAGGTTGATTGGTGTATCCAAATTGCCCGTAGTGTGTGTGCGCATGTGCCCTTTGGTGGGTTGGCACCCTGCCCTGGGTGTCCCCTGCCCTGTGCCCTATGTGTTCTGGGATGGGCTTCAGGGTTCCCCGTGACCCTCACCAGGACTAAGAGGTTAGGACAATGGATGGATGTATAAATGTGCCTTGAGTGTTTAAGTTTAAAAATTTTCAAAACTGAAGAAAAGCACAAATCTTTAGTACTTATTTGAAGCTCTTTTCAGAGCTGAGAGACACAGTGATGTAGTGAGGATGGGGTTTCTTGCCTGGTCAGAATGCACTGTCCCTCAGGAGCTGGAGGATGCTGAGTTTACCCAGTGTGCTTGGACAACAGGAAAGACATAAAAACTTTACCATCACACGTACAGAACTGCTCCAGTTTCTGGTTTGAAAATAAAACGTATGTTTAAAAAGAGATATGTGTTAGGAGCAGTCAAGCCAGGGCGAGGTCCAGTTGCAGAGAGGGAGTTTTATTCCAAAACCAAATCTCAAAGCAGGGTAAACCAAAAACAAGGAACAGTGGACAGAGCACTAACTAGAAACTAAAGATAACTATGGGGGTTTACACATACACTTGGAGCACGCTGGCACGATACAATAACCAGCCATAACTTCAGCATGAGGGAAACTTAAATAGAACTCAGGCAAACGAGACACAGATAGGAGGCACTAATAACTAATTACATTCAATCATCGGCATGAAACACAAGGAGGGGTGACACATAGGGGACATGAGGAGGCATGACAGGGTAGGCCATGACAGTATGATTTTTTTTTAGACATTAACTGAGCAAGACAGGAAAGAACTGGTGGATTCCAGTCACTTTTGTCAATTTAAACTTTTTTTTGTGATTATTTATTTTAGTGCTGGAAGGGTGCCGATATTGGCTGCATCTGTACACAATTATGAGTGCTAAGGCAGGCATGGAATAGGCTGATAAAGAAGATGTGTAAAAACAGTTCTGATAAAATATATATTGCCATTTAAAAATAATTTAAAACATTTTTATTGTGAGCATGCTGTGCCACATTTTACAGTCTACTGCTAATGTATTCTGAACATAGATGACCGTTAAAATATTATTATTTACTGGAAATACGATGCCCCGTTGCCTTGTGTGCTCTGTTTTTCAGTATCCTGTATGGATGAATTCATGTGAATTTTTCCACTGTATTAATTGTAAATAGCCTGAATAAAAACATTTTTTTCTCAAGTGCTTTAGTAATATTTAAGCTTATGGTAGGTGTTGATTTAATGAACATGTATTTCAGCGCTGTGAAGAAAAATAAAAGCTGTATGAACAACAACAACAACAATAATAATGATAATGCATTCCTGTATTTATCTTTGTACAAGTTTTTTGTCAATTGTCTGTTAGCATATACATCTTTCTTAAAATAATCAGGAAATATATATGTTTAGTGTTCACGGTTTCCATGTCTGCTTAGATTTACAAAGAAATTAATAAATGTATACTGCAAAAATAAATAAAAAAATAAAAATACATATGTAAAACTTTAATTTAAGAAGCCTAACGTGCTTTATGCTTTGTGTCAGCTGTTTCCCTGTTGGGCAGTAACGGGAAAAACAGGAGAGATTCCAGACATTAAAGAGACTCACATATGTTCAGCTGCAAAAAATTTTTATTAACTAGTCAAGACGACAGCATGTTAAAGAATGAGAAAACTGTTGAATAATTTTTCCTTTTTATATGTCAGATTACTGTAGATGTGTCTGAAGTCTCCATGTTGAAAAGATTACTCCAATGTTTAGTCCTTCTTGACTGAAGAGTTCGCCTTGATTGAAGAGTTCGCCTTGACTGAAAAGTTCACCTTGCTTTTTTGCAAGACTTGGCAAACAGCTGATCACTCATGGGTTTTTCCTTTTCTTGAAGATACTGAGGTGGCATGGTGGTGTGGTGATTAGC
The DNA here is from genome assembly GCA_025773905.1 of Chitala chitala. Taxonomy (NCBI): domain Eukaryota; kingdom Metazoa; phylum Chordata; class Actinopteri; order Osteoglossiformes; family Notopteridae; genus Chitala; species Chitala chitala. Next base: position 1,266 of record JABJVR010005220.1, on the reverse strand, counting down.
ACTGTCGCCGTGCACCTCCAGGCCTGGGGTTCAATTCCTGCCTTGGGTCTGTGTGTGTGTGGAGTTTGCATGTTCTCCCTGTGCTTGGTGGGTTTTCTCCGGGTGCTCCGGTTTCCTCCCACAGTCCAAAGACATGCAGGTTGGGTTGATTGGTGTGTCCAAATTGCCCATAGTGTGTGTGTGTGTGTGTGTGCCCTGTGGTGGGTTGGTGCCCTGCCCTGGGTGTCCCCCGCCCTGGGTGTCCCCCGCCCTGGGTGTCCCCTGCCCTGCGCCCTATATGCTCTGGGATGGGCTCCAGGTTTCCCCTCACCAGGAATAAGCGGTTAAGATAATGGATGGATGAAGATACTGAGAGGACTCAACAGCTTTTTGCACCTCATCAAGTTCAAACAGGACAGGGTACATCAGAGGAAGAGTTGAGGGTCTGTCCTAAAATGCAGCTGGGGTAACTATTATTGCTATTGTTACCTGCTCTGTTCCCAGGTCTGGGTCCAGCATCTGCTAACTTTAATAAAGGTTCATCTATATATACAGTACATAAAAAATGCAAAAAGAAAAAAAAAGTAAAGAAGTCACAAATTGGTATAGGATGCAGAGGGTTGCAGTTGAGCAGTATTACAGAAAATATGACTTCATCAGTGATTAATGTGTAGCATTAATGGGGAAAATAATTAATGAAATACAATGAATTCAGTGAAATTAAAATATAGTAAATTGTCATTGACTCCAAATGTCTTTTTGTATATTCTACAATAATGTTTGTTTCACAATGTATTACTATATATGAAATGTTTTATGGCATAAATGAATATTGGTTTGTGCATTCCCTGCTATATAACACACTTCATAACATTTCAGTGTTGTTAAAACAATGAAAGTAGGTGGAGTTCCGCTTATATGTTTCCATACCCCTGGCAGAACTTGTAAGATCACCATTCAGAGAAAACATGGCTGATCATACAAAACAGGCTTTTAATTTGTTAATATTGCACAGACTAAGATATTTTTCAATCCATAGAAATAATTATAATTAAAAAAATCTAAACAAAAACCTAAATTTTAGTAATTCCCTGAGCCAGGTGGGTAACAGGGTTATATAAACACAAGAGAAAAACTGTATAATTTAGAACCTAAAATGTTTAGCAAAAAAAAAAAAAATCAGATTTTGCAAACTGGATTCTAAAACTGTTCCATCCATCCATCCATCATCTTAACCGCTTATTCCTGGTGAGGGTCGCGGGGAAACCTGGAGCCCATCCCAGAGCA
>JABJVR010005219.1:0-13784 GCA_025773905.1 Chitala chitala | reverse complement strand
TTGAACTTCAGCAAGTCGTCTTCACCACATCTAGATGCCTAAATGCATTGAGTTGCTGCCATGTGATTGGCTGATTACCAATTTGCGTTACCAAACAATTTAACAGGTGTACCTAATAAAGTGGCCGGTGAGTGTATATTGACAAATTAACCATTAATGTACATATCAAAGGACTACAAATTTTCTTAGCATTTAACTTTTCAGTGTTTTGTCTGATTGCCTGATGTTAAATATAGATATTCATACTTTTCATTTATTTTTTTATAACTTTCATAGAACTCAGTTTTTCCATCATCCATAAGAGACAGCAAGATTTGTGTGATGTCATACATGAAGCTGTAATGCAGACAGAGTATTTATAAACTGTTATGGGCCACCATGATTTTACAGAGTCCTGGAAAGAGTAATGAATTCTTAATCTGTTATGTCACTCTTTTTTGCCACATAAGCTGCTTCTTGTAAAAGTGTGCAACTGACTGTTATGTCTGTTTTACACACAGCGTGCCATCTCAGTCAGGTGCCCGGTTCCTGTCTGCGGGTAGCAGCCCTGTATGTACATGTACGGGAAGTCTCAAGGTCCAGACGCAACAGCCTTCTGTTTCCCCTTCCTTTCCGTGCCACGTTCGCATAGACCATAATTCCCAGCTTCGCACTGTGCACCTGACGTTCTACATGCACATCACTACCGGCCCGCAGTTACAACACTGTCTGACTACACGACCCAGGAAGTTGCACAAATTTCCCTGACTCTACGGTTCGCTTGCTCCATGACTGTTTCCCAGAACACCATGCAACAGCTCAGTGTTTTGTCTAAAGCCCTGTTCTTTGAAAATACGTTTGTTTGAAACCTCTCAGACAGGTGAACCTTATTGGACAACATTTGCCAAACGCTTCTACACTTCCTGTAAGTGCTCAGCTGATGGTTTTTCACAAGACGACAAACAGCCGGATATTTTACAACAGTGGCTCATGTTGAGCATTTCCACAGGTGATGTCTTTATGCCGTGTATTCCAGCTTCCGGCCTCAGAATGTTATGTCATCAGTACCCACCAACTGGACCCACACTGTACTGTACACACAACCATCTGTGCCTTACACATGCTGTTTACAACTCAGTTTTTCAGATCGTACCATTATGAATGTATATAACATTGTTTTCACTTGCTTCACAACTTAATTTTAGTTCCATGAACAACTCATAAGATGTTTAGGGTAGCAGTGGGACTATATTGCCTGTTGCTCTGTGTTGCACATAGTCTTATTTAAGTATTAAACTGGGTCACAATAATCATGAAGGACTGATGGCATTACATTGGCTTAAAGGGATGACACTCACTGTTTTTCTGAAATGGGGTGCAAACCAGTGTTGTAGTGGAGTCTTGGTAGGTGGGTATACTGTTCCTTTTCTCCCTTTGACCCTGTGCACTGTCACTTCATGCATAAGTGACCATAAGGTGGATATACACACCACTACACTACTCTGGTTCAACCACAGTAGACAGTGACTATGTACAAAATCCAGTACTTCATACTACACACTTACTCAAAAAGGCTTAGTGTGGAAATTAAATGAGCATAAAATATAATATGTTTAATTTTTAAAAATTAATAAAATTGTCATTAATCAACTTTAGTTTACTGTGTTTGGGGGGGAAATCATGTAAGCATTTGTAATGTCTAAAAAAAAATTTTTTATAAGTTTACAACGTAAAAGGTATACCATTTACAAATGTCTGGTTATTAAATGCCTACATCCACACTTGAAAATAGCTTTTATTGTGAATGCTATCTACGCCTTATTTCACAGAGCACGTCAAAACCTGCACCCTACTAAAACTGTGGATTCTGGACTCTATTCAGTCCCATAACCCCACTCAGTCTTGCAATTTTTCCGTATTTAGTATGCTGCTGAAATCCTTTGGTTTGGACACGGTCATTTTACAGGAAACACTTTCCTCGCATCCAGTTTAGGATTGAAGGTTGTGGTTTCATGTGTAAAAATGTGTGAGTAGCATCGTTGCCTCTAGGATAATGTATTCACAGAAGACTTGAGTTTAGTGTTTTGGTGAGAATTTATGACCGTTCAGGACGATTAAGTGGGAAATGAGGAAATTGTGAGGTCACTCACTCATGTTGAGAGCAACTGCCAAATTGTTGTGCTTTCACATTCACACAGACCCTCGTTCCCAGACAAACATAATGCCAGGAGACATTTCTGGGAGAGGAACACGGGTCGAAGGAGGGGTAGGACCCCTGTGGGTTTTCTGAGCCTCTTGTGGCTTCTGTTTTCTAAAAAAAAAAAAAAATAACAGGGAAATTTGGGGGTGGAAGAAAAGTTTCTTACATCATCTGTGAAGAAGGAGCCAGGAAGATGGTTATTACATAATGTAGACATACAGCAGTCTGTATGTAAGCAACAAGGTGTACATGGACAGGCTGTGGCAGGAAGGGGCAGACAAAATAGGAGTGGATGAAGGGAGAAAGGGGGTAGAATATCTCATCCTGAACCGAGACACGGGTATCGCTGTCTCTCATCTGTGCTTTGACTTTAGCACTGCAGACAAAACGGAGTCAAAACTGGAGATTGCAGGCGTTTTTAGCCACAGACATGAAAGTACACACACGTAGAGCACAAAACCAGAGCTGTGTGATTTTTATTTTATGTACACTTTCTATGTCAATTTTTGTAGATTTTTTTTTTTTTCTTTCCTTTCCTAATTTAATCATTCATATGGTGAACTCACAAGCAAAGGAGTCCTGTTCCAGTTACAGCACTCACCGGTAAGCCTCACGCTTCCCTGGTAAAATCTCATGGTGCCAGCAGAATGATGCCAAACTGCGGAACTTAATTAATCCATGGATTGGCAGAACCTTCCCTGTGGAAACATGTACAAACTGCAATTCCCCTCAATGGCCCTAGGCAGCCAGGTGTTCAGGTGCCAGGTACAGTAACCAAACTAATATCCATGTAGGCCTGAGAATGTGCACTACCTTAAATGATCTACATCTTAAGTTCAGTGATGTAGTATGACTCCAGCTCGCAAGCTACGCGTCACCCCAAGGCAGCAGATGCCTAAAACACACGTCCCTGTCTTTATTGCCACGGGGCACTAATGGGTACACACGTGCTGATGAGTTTATGGGCACTGCGCAGGACAGCAGTCAGGTGTTGTAATGGTTTTGTTCTTGTGGATTAACGTCCACTCTCACCATGTATGGGTAATGGAAACACGTAAACACCCGCATGCGTAAATGGAATGTGAGCACAATTCACATGGTTCACCACCCTGTGCCTCTGCAGGTTTACGCAAATGGTGGGGGGGGCGGCATTCTGTTCTCTTTTTGTGTTTAATGATGAGCCACAGACATGTTGAAGCAAGCCTCCGTACCGCAGCTGGGGGGGGCAAACAGGGGATGTATACAGCCATACCCATATGTACATTATGAATCTGCAGCAGGGGCAGAGCTGAACTAGGCAGCAGTGTGGGGGGGAGAAATGGAAAAAGACGGGGGAATGTTCACAAAAAAAAAAAAAAAATAGGGGTGTGTTTAAAAGTAGGAGGGGGAACTTTTGGGAGAGTCGATAAAAGGAAATGCCAAAGGGAAGGGTAAGAACAGAAGCAAAGTATATGAAGGAGAAAAAGCAAACTAAATTTATAAAACAGCTGGAAATAAGGACGTGAAAAGGAATACAAGCGAGATCTCTTAATTCAGGTAAAACCTCAGATGTTTCACTGGTATTTTAATGTTTACTGTATATTTTGCTGCTGTTGTTGCTATGGTAATGATCTTGTGCGTGCATGATTGGACTGTTAATGTAACTCACAGGCAACGTCTAGTTTATAGAGAGGAATTTATTTCATTTGCTGTGTAAGTAAAGTATGGCTGTTTGTCTCTGGTTAATATACTCTTTATTCTCAGTTGTATGTAGCATTTAGTTTATTGGCAGAGTAGGCATGATATTACATTATTTAGTTTAATAGAAAGTTCTTTTGTCAAGAATGTTATAGAAATTTAGTGGTAATTCAACAAATTTATTTTTTTGTCCTAACTTGAGAATTGTGAGATGTTTGTAAAGGTGATTTTAAAAATTAATGATGTACATGTAATTTTACAAATTTAGTGAGTGATTGTGTACAGTAACAGTCTGTGGAGTTTAAGTAAATATGTTATTTTGAAAGATGTGAAGTAATTATGCTTATCAATTGGTTCATGGTGGGTAATGAGAGGAGTATACAACACAAAGTCAGTTATTCAGTAAAATCCCATTCTAAAAATAATTTTCAAAACATCTAAAATGTTTTTGATAGGATTGTAAACTTATGTCAAAAGAGAAGAATCAAATCCTGCCTGCCCTTCAAAGTAAAAAAAGTGGTCTAAATGCCTATGTGTATATGTATATATGTGTATATATAAGGTTTTCTGCAGTATTGAAAGAAAGTGTTGTTTAAGTAGTACACTTTGAGTAACAGTTTTTCCAGATGATGGTTTGCGCCTGTTTTCACCATGACCCTAAGGTGTCATTTTACCCATCCACAGACACCATGTCAGCTGGCAGGAATCAATATTTTCTCCTCTTACTCCTATTGGTACTTACACACGGCTGCTCAGCCAACCCTGTCACAGCACCGAAAAGAAATTACACCTCAGCCCAGCCCAGTTCAACCCGCGCTCGGATCATCTACGTAACGGGGGTTCATTTGGACGACTACGATTACGAAGATGATCAGCCCACAGAAGTCAGCAAAGACCATCCAACTAAGGTCAAAGAAGTGTTTCCCCCTCAGCTCTGTGACTACGATTTTTGTCGGGACCACCAGCCTCCCTGCACGGAGCTTTCGGAGTCCAGCAGTTGCCTGTGTCCGGGACTCAGTGGGCCCGGCGTGCCCCCCCAGCCCCCCCGCCTGAAGAGTATGACCAAGGTGGGCTCTGGGGTTGAAGTCCGGTGGTGTGCGCCAGCCTCCACTGTAGTCCTGTACCGGGTGATGGTGCAGGGAAGTAGCCCCGTAACCTTCGGGGAGCTTTCTAGGCAAGGAATTATAGGAAATTTGGAGTCAGGGGATACCGTATGTGTGCAGGCGGTTAACAACGCTGGGAGCAGCAACCCATCAGAGTTTTCATGCAGCCGTTATGAGCTCCAGGAGGGGAACAGCCTGGCCCTCAGGACGGGTCTTATAGCAGGGGGCCTGGGCCTTCTGCTTGTCCTCTCCGTGGTCGCATTCGTGCTCTGGAGATGCAAAACCTGCCACAAAGCAGCGTGTAACTCTGAGGGCCTGGGAAACCCATCTTACACTGCTGACGGTACCATGTGATCACTGGCGAGCAGATTCTAGACTCTGAGTATGGAAAATCTGAGGCTCACATCAGGAAAATGTGTCTCTAACAGACTGGATGGTGACAGTACCACTAACAGTGCCAGACACAGAGTTCTGTACATTTGTGTATAGGTATAGCAGTAATTTATAGTACAGTATTAATATTGTCAGAGAGCAAGTAACAACCTTCTGGATTCTCTTCTGAACTGGGAAGAGAAAGCTGTCTAAACAGTCTGCCCAAATGTGCTTTTACTTTGTATGTGGGATGTCTGGCTGATGGTCTTATGAAGATGATGTTCAGGGAGTGTATGGCAGGACCAGGATTGAAGCTCTGTGATGTGGTCCTTAGTCATTGTTGTCTCTTGGCTGTAGGATTAGTGGGTTTTATTAGTCATGGTATTCACATTAGGATGTACTGTTAGGCCATGGTAGTAAATACACTGTGTTAATAACACCAGAGTGCAAGAATATACTAAATCTCCCAGGGGGCAATCCCACAAAGGATTTTGGGAGGGGGCATTATTATGAAAAATCTCACTTTACAAATAGAGTTATATAATGGAGCTACAAGCTGAATATACCAGGATATATATAGAATAAACCCCCTGCCAATAAAGGTTTATTTTTACATTGAGGTTGAAATATGTTATTGATGTTTTTTTTTTTTTTTTTACACAAAGCATTTACAGAAAATATTTAAGTGTGTGTCGCCCTACAAAAAATTTTTAAGAGAATTTTTAAATGAAATTGGTGTAATTGTTGACATCTTGGGAAAGTTTTAGTGTTTTTTAATTATTTTTCTAACAAAAAGTACAAACTTTGAAAAGGCACAATAAAAAGTGAATTTAACAGTATCTATGAGTCTCGCGAATTAATCCGTGTGTGCGCATGTGTGCACTTAAGTACGTATGTTAAATATATTTTCCCTTGACTGACAGTAGGCTGTTGGACACCTGGACGTGGCATTAATCACTGTACTACTGATTACGGCCCCTGCTTCCTTTTCTCACATCGATACACCTAGTTGAAAAGGACAGCAACACCGAATGAAATCGTGTGGACCTGAATGCAGTGGAGTTTCGTGACGTGTTAGAGTCCGCTTTATTCTATTTTTAACTGCGGAACATTGCCTGTTAAGGGCTCTGCGGTGAGTTTCCTGCCACCCTTTCACACAGTGCAGGCACGTCCAGACTCTTCACCGTCGCCTGCAGTCCGCACCTTTCACACACCCGTAGCTGTACTTGAGTTTGAAACTGCTTTAAAATGTGAGCTACGTACAATGATCGTATTTGATCAATCCGTTGTTTTGTCGTTTATAAGCCCCTTTTGGGAACGCAGTAGAATACACCACTTTATCTTTCCAGTTTGTTCATTGTACTTTTACGCTTTTTCGATTTATATGCCAAGTTATTTCAGTTAGTATGTTTTTGTTCACGAATTTTTGGTGTGTACTCGCGATCTGTCGACTGTGTAGATGCCGGTTTTGTCTCACTATTCCCGCAGTTGACCAGGTTTCTATTTCAAATTATATATATATAAATTTTTTAATTTTACAAAAATGGCTGGTTACAGCAGAACCTGTCCATATGTGAGTTTTCATATTTGGAAATCAAACGGTCTTCAAAGCCTTGTGAAACAAATAAAAAAATAACATTGCGTTGTCGTAGCTAAGTAATAAAAAACTACAATATCAGTAATATCAATGATTATATGTAAGAGCAGCTTACCCTAAGATAGTTTATCATTAGACCTGAATACAGACTAAAACACAATGCCACTGTGTGAAGATCCCGTTAATAATCAAAACAGCATCACGTTAATGTTAGTCAGTGATTTTTTTTTTTTTTTACCTTTTTTTCTTGTGATGCTTAGTGAAAGTTAATGTTGAAATTATCCCACTAAAATGCTACAATGTTAAAATGATTAAATAATACTACACGCATGTAGTATTTGGGCTGTATATATAATGAGCCGGTGGGTGTCGGATCTGCTGTTTCCCTATTTTGCTGTTTTGATGCATCTTACGCTTAGCGGTCATCGCTACCTGCGTTGGATACGTATCTCATTATAAGGGTTTAAAATACGTAATTTAAAAAACAACATCGTGTTTTAGTAGTTGCATTGCTTGAGGCTGTTTTCAGTTTAACACATTAACCGGTGTTGTATAAAGTACCCACTTCCACACTTAAGTAAAAGTTCAGATATTTAACTATAAAATTACTTAAGCGAACGTCAAGGCCACTCATTGTAATATTACTTAAGTGAAGTTATGAAAGTATCTGTTATTAACTGTGTACTTAATGGCTAAAGTCTGATAGCCATTTTAATCAGTACAAACTGGGCTACAATAATATGTGAGCAGCAAGTTTGTACGCGATTGTGTTTTTGAGAAAACAGCGTTTATGCATGGTTAGTGAAAAACTACAATTTTTAAGTCATTGAAATAAGGTCATAAAACACAAACAGAAGAGACTTTTAAGAAATGCATCTTGTAGCCAAAAGTGTTTGCGTCAAAACGATGTGAAAATCATCCTGTTCACTCATTCTCAGAAAACAATACACTGATTTAAATTTTCTAAGGCCCTTTGTTCAGTAGAAAGGGCATATGCAAAAGGTGTGTCTGATCATGAATAATCATGTGATTCACACCTGAGAAGACAAAGACCTGCATAATGGGGGGTGTAATGGGCCTTTCAGTCACATTTCCTGAGTGATAGAGAATTGCAATGAACAACAGTGTGAGGACAAAAGAAATTTGCATTTATTCAGGGAAACACTGCAAGAACAGACAATCGGGGTAAAAGCTGTGCAAGAACAGACAATCGGGGTAAAAGCTGTGCAAGAACAGACAATCAGGGTAAAACTGGAAACAGGAACAGTACAAGATAAAAAAGGGTACAAGGTTTGTAAAAGTCCACTCCTACACCCTGTGTACATTTCTCTGGGGTCTAAGGGTGTCTCTTTCACACACATCTTTGTGCCACTCCAGGAAACAGTTTCTTTTCACCTGAACACACAGGTGAACATCACACGCCTGGCATTTCCAAGGAGTGTCCTGCCTCTTGCCATGCTTTTTTTTGCAGAGCACACAGGCCCGGCGACCAGCAGTGGCACCTGAGGCCTGCTCGGCTCCTGGAACTGGCAGATGGTCAGCACTGGTCCGGTTTGGTGTCATTTTCTGTGACACACCACAGAGCTGCTTATTTGTTTTGGCTCTCTTTGCCACAGGTTCTTTTGCATCGTTTTCCCCACAAGATGCAGGCAAAGGCGAGAGTGGTGCATCCTCAGTCCTAAAACAATGTTGTAAATTGTATTTATTTTTCACAGTACCTTAATATATGCATTCTTGAAGAGAAAACAGAATGCCGATAACAAACTATATTTTAACACTATCAACCACAAATAATATTACTATAGATTCATATAATAATATGATTCTGAAGCTGATAGAAACATTGGCCTATACATATATAGCCGAGCGGCCTTATAAATCATGAAGGTAATAGCGAAAGGCTTACTCGTCAGGAATTATATCCTCCGCTGGGTCCAGTCGCTCTTCGAAATGTAAACGTTCTTCCTCTGAGTCGCATTCTTCTTCTGAGGCCGAATTGAATTCTTCGTCGCTCTCCAGAACCATACAGAGGGCTTCTTCGGCCGTGTAGCGTGCCATCACCCAAATGCGCAGAAAAAGCGAGTAAATTGTACGATGAAGCTTGACGTTTTATGCCATTTCTCGGGGGCGTGTACAGAATCACCTGGCTCATATCATCTTATTTCCATATGAACGGTGCGCTAAGTGGCGGGTGGGACCACGGTTATAATGAGGTGAGACAGGAGAAAACGTACCTTTCCTTACATTCATTCGGATTAAATAAAAAGTGATGATTTGTTTTCGACTTGAATGGTTTTATTTAAAAGTCGACATTTCAAGCTTTCTAGCCATATATTTCTTATTTTTATCAGACAGGTATTCGCTGAGATTCTGGTGGTTTTATTTACGCGTCTGTGAAGAGAGAAGACAGGGAGCACACCCTGTCTGCTTTCTTTATTTTACAAAAGCACAGCGTTTTGTTGTCATTATTTACAAAAGAAAACTAGACCCTTTACAGATGCGAATGATATACTGCTCTTATCTGTACGTTCAAAACTGACGGAGTAATTTAAGTTTGTTTCGGCGTTATCAGGACAAGATGCCACAAAACACGCGATCGTCGACCCCAGAGTTAAGTAAAAGTAGTCAAAAGTAGTTTCTTAATAAATGTACTTAAATATTGAAAGAAAATGTTAAAAAAAACTGTCAGAATTTGAAGAATTCCCACATTTTGTATGTTGTAGTGCCAAATTATTATTGGACCACCTAAAATGAAAAAAAAAAAACACTCACACATATGATCTATTAAGCACAAGACGCATTTCATTCAATATGACGAATCCTTCACGCCAAGAAAGGAGAACATCTCTTGGAGATATGGCCACGGGTGGGCTGACTCGTTTAAAGTAGGAGTTGGAGCAGCACTGCCGCTAGAGGAGGATGCTGCTGCTTCCATTATAGCTTCTTCCTTCTGCTCTTTTGACCTGCCTGAGCTTGTTATGCTGAACTCACGGACTGAAACCCCCGTTACGTAGAAGTCTTTTCTATGGGATCCTTTTCCACTCGCCCATGTGCTTTACGGGAGCTCCCAATCGCCGCTTTCTCAGTGGTGTTTATTCTCCACCAGAGGGCGCTCGAACGCCGCTTTCCTTAGTTGAGAGGTTTGAAAACTTCCGTACAATACCGCATTCTTTTCATTTCACCTTTCAACGCATACTTAACCGTCTACAGGTATATATTTTTTCCAGATTAGGAAAAGATTTTAAAATATATATTTTTTAAGTACAACAAATGTCAGTAACATACACATATATGGAAACATTTTCTAACTCAGTATGTTGTTGAATTGGTGACGTGATACTATATTTATTTAAATGACTCTATGTAACAAAATGTTTTGTTGAAGTCAAGACAAACTTAAAAAAAATGTGACAACTGAGCCTCGGAGGAACAGAACTGATGCCCGTGGACTGTTGGATAACCAAGAAGTGGATGGTAAAGGTGTCAAGAGCCATGGTGAGCCGAACATTCAGCCAGACCAAAGTCCGAAGGGAGAATATGATTGAAAAATGTTTCAAGTTTGAGGGAGCAGGAACACAGAGCTCTGTAACATCTGGACACACAGCAAGGTCAGCATAATGTTAAAGCGAGATCAAAAGTCTTTCATCTGAGCTCATCTGTGTGATCAGATGTTTGTGTATACACGGCTAGAGATCTGAGAAAGACAAAGGCAAAGACTAACGATTCCATTTTATATGTCAGAACATTTCCAAAATGTGTCAAAAGGTGCCAGCATTACCTGGGTTACAGGGAAATGGGAATACTGGTTTCAGCATCAATTGTTATGTGAGGAGAATCATGAGAAATTGCATACACATGTGCACACACACACACACACACTTTGGATATGGAAATTGGAAGTTATAGGTTGACATTTAAAGTGCAACAAATAGCATGGGTGGCACTCCGCCCCTCTGCCCGCTGGTGAGGTGCACAATGACTCATAGTCCTGTCTCACTGGAGGAGAAAACTGACAGTAAACCAGACTTTCATGTGTCATGTGATGCCAGACAAAACAGTGTTACAACCACACAAAGAAGTTATCATTTACCCAGTGGAGAACTTGGAAAGCTTTGGCAATCCATTCTGGGCTCCCATTCTCTTTTAAAACAGTCATTGCTTTTCAAATGCGAGTTATTTGTTCCAAATTGTAATGTGAAAATTCTCCTAATTAAGTTGCCCAATAATCTTTCAGAAGTTAAATGACCTTTTCTTTTTAATACTTCCCAGATGAGACTCTCCCAAGTTCACCCTTCTGAGGAGAAGCCTGGATTTTGGGAGATGAGTGACACATTCTCAAAAATGCCTTTGTTACGTCATACTTGAATCAAGCTCCTGCTCTCTACAAGGCCCTGTGCTTATTCTGTGCCAGGCCTAGAAATGGAAGCTGCTCGGCATGGAGGGAAGCCAGCAGCCCCAGTGAAAGGGAGAAAGAGCTGAGGAAGTACACAACCGGCAGCCTCATCAGCGTGTCACACTGTCTGATCGGTATCTCACGAGCTACATGTTCGCAGCCAGTGTCAGGTCAGCCAGTTCTCAGCCAGACAATACTCCACACAATACATCACCTAGTTACATTAAGCTAGACCCTGCTAATCAAATGCAGATCATAAAAATTCTTATGATTTACTTAATTACTCTTACTGATCCCTACAGAAAGTTATTTCTACACGTCAGTTATTTCTTGTGGCTAAAATTATGTTAATGCTTTGATTTTACATTATAAGACAGTTTTTTTTATTGTTCAGTTAAATTTCTTAATTTTTTTTCGAAATTTTAACTCCATATTTTTAAATCTTTAATCACAGTAACATTCATGTGTATTTTTTTATATTACACATGAATGTTTGTGCTTGGTTAGTATCTAAATTGTGACATTTTGTTTGTAAGGGCCTACAATGAGTGGTTGTCACAAGTTTACTAAAAAAATTAATTTAACTTTCCCATTATTGTGTATCACATTCTTTGGGTGTCAAGCTGATTGTGCATAGTTTGTGCAAAAATCTGTGAAAATAAAAATACTGTGACAAACCAGTGAGATTAGAAATAGAAAACTTGGATAAAAAGCCAAGTTTGTATAAAAACGATCAGCCCTTAACCCCAGAAGCCAAGTATGTGTAAAGCATTCTTATATCAGTCTGTGCTTTGCTGAATGTCGTCTTTATTTATTTACTTGTTTGTTTACTTATTTTTTTAACAATTATAATGTAAAATGTGCGTATGTTTTTTGTGGTCTATACACACCACAAACTCCACTAGGCAAGTCGGTTGCACTTATCTGTTTGGCATCGTCTGACATAATAAAATTGATTCCATTTGTTAGTAAAATAAAGAGAATGTCACAAGCAACATTGTAGCAGAACAGTACAGCTAAGCCTTTCAAAGAGGGATCAAACATGCTCTTATTTATGCGCTAATACAAAACAGAGTCGGTGTTACGGGCAGAACTGCGTGGGTGAAAATGCAAGCAATAGTTCGCCATACTGAACGCTGCGCTCAGTAATAAATAAAATGAGTCTGTTATCACAATCAAGCGAATCCCCACCGAACAGCCGACACGGTTTCCTTCGAAGTGTTTGGACAGTCGGATCGGTTATCCTCACGAGGTAAAGAGCTGCGCGCATAACATTGGGAAAGAAAGTGGAAACTATTTAAGGGCAAAGAGCATAAAATAACTAAGATTAACGCAGCATGGGGAAAAAACAGGTAATCCATCTATCTGCTCTATCACTATAAAAAGTAATGAAGCTAAAGCGGGGGGAAATCAGATTTGTAATAGGAGAGGTTAGATTTAGCATATTTTTATAAGTACAGGCAGGGGTCAGAGGCATATGAACCAGTGAAGAGGATGGGGCACGTATGTTCCTTGTGTAAATACAACAAATAAAAATTTAATAGAAAACAAAATCTCAAGGTGTACGTTTTCTGCTTCTTTCCTAGAACAAGAATGTCGCGGCCTCTGTCACGAAAACAAGGGAAGCGTTTCGGCAATTTGAATCATGCAGTTGCGCAGGCAGCCACCAGAGGGCTCTATACGCAGCTGTCACGCCAAGAATCAGGTTAGTTCCATGTACAAAAGCAGACTACTAATTAACTTTAACAAAAGAAAACAGCTGTTCTTTTCCGGACACGCACACGCACGCACGCACTCACGCACAAGCACAATTTGGATTTTTTTTTTTTTTGGATCTTCAGGCATAAGGTTACAAATTTGTAATACAGTACGCTTCACATTGTAATATCAGACGTTGTGACAGAAAATAGTAAAAAAATCTGTTGTAGTATTGCTGCTCCTTGTTTGTTCCAGCACACTGACATATGAGGACAAAAGTTTCTCCATGACTGGTTTTTTAATGGTTTGTTTACTTTACCTCAAGTGAGTTTGTAGTTTATACAGGTTCATATTCTGTAGGTTTCCCAGTATCAATAAATGTAGTAATAAAGACAAGTCAGTTGAATACATACATATACGTTGCTCTTGAATGTACAAGTATCCTGCAAGGTTCAGTTGAATATGAACGCCTAAATTAAGAACAAATCTAAAAACCTGAAAGACTGAATGAAAGCTAAGGATGTCTTCCAAGTACACTGAAATTTGAAAATGAGGGGAATTGTATCACAATATTATTAATCAAGTTTTGATGGTTAGTCTGACACCAGGGTATCAAGCCTAATTTATCAAAGTTATGAGGAGTGTTTTTTTTTTTTTTTTTTTTTTTTTTAGATGACTGGGATTTAAACAAATTGAAAAAAAACTTAACTGAGGTCTAATGAAAAAAGATATTTTAAAAAAAGGGATATAATTTAAACAGTAATT
>JABJVR010005218.1:12707-50736 GCA_025773905.1 Chitala chitala | reverse complement strand
CCCCAGTGCCGTTTACTCCCCCCCCCCATTCCCATTACTTCTCCATAACAACAGAAGCAAGTCTGCTGGGAAGTGGGACTGACAGAACTTTAAACACAAGGATTTCTGAAAATCTCTGCACAGTCAGATTAAACAGGATAAGACAAACAGAACTAGGCAATAAATTCATCAGTCTCCCAGCCAAGAAAAAAAGACAGACTCTTTGTCTTACATATAAAACAGCTCGATTTCATTAAATACCACTAGCAGAAAAATCGGAGAATTTTTCTGTGGAGTATCAAAACAATCACTAAAACGTAACTGAAACAACAAAAGAAAAACAGCATTCACCTTGTGATGGTGAACATTGCTTTATATGTCAGTCTTGATTAAACTTGGTTGTTTTTTCCTATAGTGCGTGAGACACTTTTTTTCCTCTACTTTTCTGCTGAGCACCTTGTAGTTTATTATGCCTGCATTACAGGCTCTGTAGCATCTAATGTTGAGAGTGCTCGTATTGACCTGCGGTTGTTCGCTTTGTGTGGTTTCGGTAAACCGCATGTAGCCTTTGTCCCACCTGCCAGCTCACAAGTGTCCTCTGTTATTAATTGGTAATTCATTCACTAATAATGTCTGTCAGCAGCAAAATTAATGATTTCATATTGTACAGCAGAAGTGGTTACTTAAAAAAATGAATTTCAGTTCATATAATTCAATGAATGCCAAGTAACCAGAGAAAGAAAATATTATAATTTAAAGAAAAACTTCATTCAGATCCTTAACACACATTTTTATGAATAAAACAAACTATAACTGAAAAAGTGCAAACCAATGCAACTGTGCCATCTAAGCAGTTTGTGAAACAGCACAAGACAACAGATTTTACACTATTTTAACTTTTAACAGAAACAACAACATTGATACAGGATACTATTTTGGCTAACTTGAAACTGTCAGTCAGTCAGTCATCTTCTATACCGCTTCATCCTGTTAAGGGTCACGGGGAAGCCTGGAGTCCATCCCAGAACACATAGGGTACAGGGCAGGACACCCTGGGCAGGGCGCCAACCCACCGCAGGGCACACACACACACACACACACTACAGGCAATTTTGACACACCAATCAACCTAACCTGCATGTCTTTGTAGTATGGGAGGAAACCAGAGAACCCGGAGAACACCCACTAAGCACGGAGAACATGCAAACTCCAAGCACACAGACCCAGGCGGGAATCAAACCCCAGGCCTGGAGGTGTAAGGCAACAGTGCTAACCATCCACCAGCAATGATAGGCACCATACAATGTATGGGCAAAGGTTTGGCATTTTTCTGTGAAATATTAAACTGTAGATCATGTATTCTATCACACTAACATTTTTGATTCAGTCAAAAGTATTTTCAAGGTCAGCCCGTTGCAGATAATCAACATCAAAGAGTCGATTCTAAGAAACCCAACCTGTTTCTAACACAAAACACACAAAAACAGAGTTGGATGGACTGGTCATTTTTAGCTCTAGGTGTTTCACCAGTTCTCCTTCATAATGACTGTTTAAAGATTCAAAATACATCAACACAGAGAAGAAACAAAAAGCAGACAGACTGCCGTAATGCAGAGACCACAAATCGCTAATGCTCCAGATCTTTTGGACATACCGTCATTATGCCAGCTATTTTTTAATTATTCCAAATGGACTTGTTTGCATATTTATAAAGGGAAATTTTAGACAAAGTGACAAACTGCAATTGTTTGAAATGGTATTATACTGAAAACCAAAGAAAACCTTACATTAAAGTGAATGGGAATAGAATTCTGATAACTTGCACGAAGCCCTAATTAATCCATGTCATCACATGCTATTTGTGTATAATGTAGAAAATAATAGATTTTATATTACAAGTCAGATCCTGAAACAGAAGACAATGTCCCAGGGTGGACTATGGGTTGGGGGGTAACTTCACCCCTTAGTTTGGTTGATCTGTGCTTGACATTATTAAACGTGTTTACAATCCCTTGAGCATTAAAGTTATAAGCATGTGCATGTAGGACAAATCTGGGACTGGATGGTGTTTCACTCAATGCAGAGGTCCAATAAGGACCTGGTCTGTCGTGGAAGGCAGTGCGCACCTTAGTGCCCCCTGAATGCTGTGTAAAACTAATGCTTGTCTGATATCAAATCCTCCACTCTCAGTGTCCACAAGCCAATACACTTCTACTAGGAAGTCTCTTACCCTTTTGCTGATGCACTTGATACAGTCATTTTCAGGGTAAACAAACCAAAAACATTTGTATTCATGGTATCCTCAGCAAACCCACATTGTTACTAATAACATTTTCTCTGGGCACTGGACCTCGTTAGGTGACATACAAAAACATCAACAAAAGACAGCAGTTATCCTGGGAGAGGAGTAATGGTATTGCATCATGTATGTTGGCAGGGAGTTGATCATAATTCCATTTTCTTATTAAAATGTATTTTTCTTTTGTTGGTCACGGAAACTGCTTTGCTGCAGAGCAGCCAGTCTGCTCACTTTCAGTGCCTCATTTCTGTATAACTGTAGCTCCTTCACTTCTTTTGGAAATTTTTGACTTTAGACAAAGCAGCTGGATAGAGTTCCATGTGGAGCTACAAGTAGCTGCGAAGCGAACGGTGGTACAGAAGCCACTGTGCCGCTGCCACATTTCCCGGGCGCGTTAGCATGCGAGTGATGGGCACCGTACAGCCCAATTTGTTGTTATTCTTTTGCTCGGAGATGATAATGCAGGAGGGAAGTCGGTGAAATGTGCGCTGGGGATCAGAGAGCCACGTGTGGAGGGGGGGGGGGGATTGAGCATTACCCATGACCACATGCGCCCGATTCCAGCCGTTGATGAGGCCTTTGATCATGCTCGCATTTCTGACAGGCTGTAAACGGGGCAGCCATCTGTCGTCTGCGATGCTCAATTCCGGGTCTGTTGTTACATGTCTGCAGCATCTGGGTCGAAACTAAGGACAAATGCCCGGGGAGAGTCTGATTTGTGTCCAAAAAGCAATTTAAAGGCTCTCCAATTTATGGATTATACCTTGAGTGCAACACTGCATGCATGGTAATAACAGTGCATAGTGACAGTGTTATTACTGCTATTATAAAAGCAAAGTGCTCCATAAGGTGACTGTTGTATTTGACACTGAAGTCACACAATGGTTGCATCGTAAATTTTAAGCTTCTTTGTGCATCGGGATCATTTAACTGACATAATATGGATTGTCACCATAGGCAAAATCATATCACTTTGGCTGTTCCTGTATTTATAAGCTTAGCTTAGATCCTTAGTTAAGCCGTTTACACCTTAACATATATTCAGTTGTTATTCTACAGCTGAGGCCAGAGTTTTGTCCTCTAAATTAAGTTTGTCTACCAGAATGATGATAACTGTCATAGTGACTCAAACCTACAGTTGTGCCAAGCACTTTTTTTCCTCTGGCCTTGACTGTTTGAAATCCTGTCAGTCATAACTCACTTTACTTGTTAATGTCTTCCAGGGCTAACTGAAACCTGACTGAGGTAAAACAAAGCATTCTGGTCACTTCACACAAGGAATCCATTTATCCATCAAACAGAGAGTGGCTTGTGATGTGGAAAACAAGTTGTGCTCGACAATCAGCATGGATTTAGCTTGAAAATGAGGGAAGGCCTTGTGCTATGTCTGAGCAATTGTGTTATAATCATCGTCTTGACCCAGTTACATCAACAGCGCAGAACTGGCTGAAGTGAAGGAAATGTCACGATCCACCTACGTGAAATGAGACTCCTGCTGTTTTAACACCTTCCCACTCCAGAAGATGACACTGCTCCCCAAGGCCTCGCTTCACCACGAGCGCTCGTTCTCGCTCACCGCTTTCATCACATGACACAGATGGGAGGAGGAGCAAGGGCAACGGGCGGTAATGAGAGCGCAGAGGGGCTGCGAGTCGATGATATCTGCTCTTCAGGTCAAAAGGCCATTTAGGCACAATGTCAGGGAGAGTGCAGACAACCTCTTGCTGTCACGTCCGAGAGCACCTCGGGAGACTTGAGTCATTAGCCCTGCTGGTTTTGCTATTTTTGTTCAATAATTAGCTCCTTCCTGAATCACTCCTAATTAAGTGGGGAGATTGGATTACAAATTGCCCATGTATACATTATAATTTTCCTGATAAGGGCCCTGTTGGTAAACATCCGATTCCCAAGGTTTGCACACCAATTGAATAATCAGTTGGTGGAAAAATTAGCTGTCATGAAATTTCAATCTCCACAGATAAATGTTGTTATGGCAGTCTTAACACGTTAAGCTGAAATTTTAAGGAGTCCAATAAAACCTGTGTAGTTCTGAAAGTGTGAACACCAGTTTAGTGGGGACTTTGCGAAGACTTTTTGCATGTCTGTGCTGTGCCTCACAGAGGGACGGAGGCTCGTGTTTCTGTTAGTTGAATTTTCTCGGTGTAGAAATGCGTCAAGTGGATTCTCACAGCCTCTGGTTGCTGTGGACTGGCGTGGGAACTTTTCATGGCACTCATCAGAGCTGGGAAAATGTAGCCATCCAGGCTGTTCAGCTGTGAAATGTCGCACGGCACAGATGAGTGGGAAACAATCTGGGACTTCAAGTAGGTCGTGACCCTGGCCAAAGGGCGAGTGTGGCAGTCACAAGACAGACAGTCCCATGGGTCGGGCTTACTTACAGCCCCTATCTGAAGGGAAGATGTGGAGTGGGCGGGGCACTGGAGACACCGTCCATTTATCTCCTCTTCTTACAACAGAACTGTTTTTTTAAACATCTGTTAATTTCAATGGCATGGTGATCTGTGGCATGGTGATTCAGAGCTACTGTGACCTTGTGCCTGGACATCATAAGGGTGTACCCTGAACAGTGCACCTGCCTGTCTCTGAAGTGCTCAAGAACACAGGCAACGTGAGGTCTCGGCACAGAGGGACAGAGACAGACAAACAGGCGAACGAGTCAGACAAAACAGGGGAACCACTTGAACCTGTAACCCCAGAGTGACGAGATCGCGCTGTAACCTGCTCAGACACTACGCTTGCATTTTATAAGGTAGTAATTAGTCACAGCATTATCGTCAACAAGAAGAGAAGCAAAAATATTATTGTCACTATTGCTACTGTTATTGTTATTACATTGTTGTTCTTCTTGTTATTAATTTATCCCTACACAAACAGCCTCAATCAAGTTTGCTTGCAGATTAACATCGTCGTCAGGCATCAGCTGTTTGAGGGAGGTGAAGTGTGACTTAATACATTTTTGTAATTAGTGGTGATGAGGTGGCCTTGTGCTTGTATGTCCTGTATGGCCATCACTGGTTGTGTGGGGTCAGCAGCTCTGACTGTCAGCTCATCCAGAGCACATTTCTCCCAGTGTCTCTTTCTCTGCACTGGGACTTTGATATTTTATTTAGTCTGAGGAAAAGGATTGCTTCTCTCTGGTTTAGACACGCCAGCTCTTTATTCTCACTGATATCTTCTGTACGACCTCATGCAATCCCATCCCCTCTTGGTTTCTGATGTTTGGGATTCAGGTGTAATTCTGAGGCACAGTTGCTAACTTTACTCATAATACTTCTTATATTAGCTTGCAGGAATATAAAACATATGGAAAATGTAACAACTGTAGCTTGCAAATTACCGGAGAGAAAGCAGTAAAAACCGCCAGGGTAAATAAAGTACTGTTTTCAGTTCAGAAGAAATTGAATGTTCAAAGTAACTTTGTGAAGCTGAAGAACTGTGAGGAATGAAGAGCATGCCAGCATAGCTGTGTCTGGCTTAGTAGACCAGGCATGCTGGGAGAAGGGTACACTGCGAGGGTTCCCACAATGACACTCGCCATCTCTTTAAAGATTCCTGCCCAAAGCGCCCGCCTGGTCTGAGCAAACGTGTCGGGGCTCATGAGGAGGTGTCTCCATGGACACATAGGAGCTCTAAAGACGAGTTCAGGGTTAAGCCGGTTTTCACATGTGACGGGTTTTGAAATGGGAGATCCCTGATATATGTCTCAAGGTCTGCTCTCTGCTGAAGGTGCCATAAGATGTTCTTTCTTCATGCTGTGAACTTACAGTTCACCCCGAGAGCCCCTAGCTCTTTATCAATATTAATGGTTATCCTCCTTATTTAGCCAAAGCTATTTCACACTTGGTTAGGTAGGGTATGGGGCCGTCTTCAGAGTTGTATACTTAGTGTGCCTAAACATTTTCAGTATCCTAATTGCTATGCAGAGCCTGCCAGGTGTACTTAAAGACTGTGATGTTTCACAAAGGTAATTTAGTTGCTTTATCCCCTATTGACCATCATTCAGTTAATACACTTCCTCAGCATTTAACGTCTGTTTAGACAGTTCTAATTGGTAAATGTTCAATAATGTTTCACATCTTTCGTTCGTTGTTCATTTAAGAAACTGTCTGTATAGTGTTTTCAAATTAATTATTTGTTTTCTTTTTGTGGCTCTGGATAATGACTGCAGAACAAGAGGTAAAATTTCTCTGTACAGTGGATGTTAAAAAATATATTAAAATAAAAAGCATCTGACTATGTGACACGGCAGGCCACTTCTGGGAACGGGATGTTGTAGCGATGAGTTCACTGGCCACACAGGGCCTCTATTAATAGCGGCAAGGATTAAACGGTTTGCTTCTTTTACAATGGAAAATTAAACATCTGTCCCTGTTTTGAGAAAACAATCCTCTTAATAAAAAAAATGCAAGAAGAGATTCTGACACATTGCAGTAGAGCTGACTTAATCTCCATTCTGAAAACGTCTGTAATCCCCCCTACACATACTGACAAAATACATATATTCTCAATTCATCCACTGGCTATGGAAGAAATGTAGGCATCGTGCATGACCCAGTTCAAACAAGGAGATGAGAAAACTATATGGGGCCAGGGTATGCCAAGCACTGCTGCACAGAGCACATTAATTCCTGTCTTCAGAGGAACATGCCTGGTGATATGGCTGAATTGAAAGATGACCCTGACTGCCACGTCTCTGCACCCTGTTCACAGAAACAAATGCCGCCTCATCCAGAGCTACCGGGGAGGTAGGTCTTCACCTTTGTACAACATCTTTAATCCAAGTTACTTCATGTAGCAAGACGGCAGAGACTAAATTAATTTCTAATACAGAAGAACGTTTAGGCTTTTTTGGATATAGCTTCAGATAAAGCAGAGCAGCTCCCTGAACAAATTAAGCTTCTCATATATATGTATTTTGGGTATTGTATAAAAACATGTTTTTTATGGTATTCGCGGGATTGGGAGACCTCTGGTCTTGGGTTTAGGATTATAGTCATAGTCTCATAAATAATGAACTGTAAGTATGAACTGCTAGGATAAGTGAAGCTTCACTCGCATTTCTGTCTGAAGTCAGTTCCAACTATTATCCAGTTTATAAGAAGATAAAAACATCAAATTATTTTGCCAGTCGGGTCCCATTACTGCTAGAATTCCATTTCCTGTTTAGTGTTCCGCCCTGCGCTATTAAAGGTATGTACTACAAAATTACGTATACACACTCAGAGTCAAGCAGAGCGTGAAATAGGGTATGCCAGGCTAATCTCTGCACTGAGATTATACACAATTTCAATTTGACTGTCAAGATTAGAGGAAGTATAGATTTTTTGCCAGTATATTGAAGCCTGTAATGCTTCCGACTTCTCGTCAAGAAGTCAAAAACAGTTTCTGAAAGCTAATCTTCTTCGTTTGCCGCTTTAGAGGCTGATTTCATAGTCTGAACCACCTTTGAGGTGTGCTGCAGCAGTCTTTCGGAGAGAGACGTCACATTCAGCAAACTTCATCTGAATGCGTTTATTTTCATGTCAGATGTTTCAATAGCAGCATTATCTCTTTTGTAATTACATGGTCCATCTAGTGTCACCGGCTGGGTGGAATGTTCCATAAGCTAATGTCTCGCTAGCTCAACTGCAAAGCTAACGGATTGAACATACACATTGATTTGGCACATTAGAGGCAGCGCTGTGTGATGTGTGCGACATCCCATTTAGCTTCCCCTGGAATTCACCAGGGTTCGTTCCTTTTCTCCAAGCAGAAGCTGAATCGCACCTTTCTGCTCACTTCAGGAAGAAGCACGAGATACTTTACTTGAGATGAATCCCACTCGGTCCTGCACATACACTGAAAACCTGAGTGTATTTAAAAGCATTTTATTTATCACAGATTAAGCAGAAGTAGAGAGATGGCCCCTAATTAAGTGTAATGGACAATGGACGCCAGCTTTTAGCATAACACTGACAGGAAGAGTCCACAAAGAATTCATGCTTCAAACGTTTCCCTTCCTCTTGTGTTTTGTTAAATACACCTTGGGTGTACATTAGGTTTATTTACTAGACATTTTTCAATTGGATGTAAGTTTTCTAGTTTTTAAAAGAGCTTCATAAATAAAACCTTCACTGGAACTTTCAGAATGAAGGGGTACATTTTATTCCCATCTCCTTTGGGAAACTTGGAGACTCTTTATTTTTGTCTGAACTCTGAATGCCCACACCTACACCATTCTTGATCTTGCCTTTGTAGAGACTGAGCAGGTTAAAGGCTGACTTTGTCACCGGGGAAGGTCAGGATGATGGTCAGCGCTGGTTCAGCTCTGTTGGCCTAGGTCATAAGCTGTGGGACTGCACTGAGTCACGCTTCACTTCAGCCTTGTGCTTATGCTCCACTGGGAGGGAATACAAATGTATTCCTAGCATGATGCCATTCGCAGGTAAGTTTGTTGAAATTTGACTCTGGCGTATTCAAAACATGCCATGTCAAATCAAGGAGTTTGGAGTACCCACACTGTCCCATATTCTGTTTTTCACCCGATGAAGTTCTCTTCTGTTTCTGTATCTTTATCTTTTCCCTTTACCTCTCTTCTCTCTCTCTCTGTGTCTTCCTTTCATTTTTTCTTCTCCCTTTCTGGTTCTGTATTTTTATCTTTTCTTTTTACCTCACTCTCTCGCTCTCTCTCTCTCCCTCACTATGTTAGTTTCTTTCTCTCTATGTCTCCCTCTCTCGTCTCTTTCTCTCCTTCCGTGTCATTTGCTCATCCATGCTGATTTCTCACACTTCAGCCTTCCCGTGCACTTCTACTCTCTCAGATTTTAGTGCTTTTTACTTGAACCTGTTGTCAACCCCAGGTTTCACCTGGTGTTAATACCGGCTTCTGGAATCCTTCCCACCACCTTCCACAGGGAGCGGGACAGACATTAGGGATAAGGTGGTGCTGTGTAGACCAAACTAAGTGTGACCTTGCTGATATCATGTTGAAGAGCTAATATCTACATCAATAAAATTTATAAAAGTGCTTTGCGAATCGTTACATGTGAAGTGTACTCTAAAGAGCCATTACATGAATGATAACAACAGCTCGTTACATCTGGGGATGGAGAGCAATAATCAATTCCTTGATGGACCGTGGTTCAGCTGCCTTCATTAATTGGTGTAATGAAATCATCACTTACGCGGTCAAGTGCTACTGTAAACTCATTTCTCTCATACCTTCAGCAATCTGGGCTTCAAGGTTCATCACTGAGCCACCTTGCGCTGGTCAGGGCCTCATTACAGTTGAGTGCTAAGAAAACACATGCATGATTGACATGAAAGAATTCAATAGTGTAATAATTTACTTAGGATAAGATCAAGGTAATGTCTGCATTTCACTTGGAAACTACTTTATCCAGCCTTCTACTTATTAAGCAATCAATTGTGGAACATAAAAACTGTTCAGCTCCTTCCTCTCTGTATAAAATGAAACATCTACCTGTATTCCTTATGATTAGATTCCATCCATGTCCATCATTCTGTGACCTGCCTCTGATTGGTTTACTGTGATGAGGTGGAGTAAGGCTTCTGCCCCACCTGTACTGCAGTATTGTTTGAATAAAAAACAAAAACTGATGAAATCATATAGCTCACTATTACTAACCACTGAAATCACTCAAAGCATACAATGTTCTTTCACTCTATCCTTACTTTATAAATTATGCAGTTTTACACCAATACAGTGTTTGTGCTGCTGTATTTTCATGAAATTCTATGACGCAATAATGTTTGTACCCTCCCTGGTCTTACCTTCACCATCTCAGCTGTGCATCTTTTGTTAGTGTACAAAAATGAAACATCCCATCTCTGTAACTGATAAGATTTGCCACCCAAAAGATTTTTATCAGCTTCCTGTGGCTGAGCAAACAACAATCCAGTTGGGCTCCAGCCAATATGTAAAGGTCTGTTTTCTGCAAAATAACATAAAACTAGTAACAAAAAAAAAAACAACCTTGTGCAGTTATGTCTGCCTTGCACCTTGTCACATGAGGTTAATCTAAATAAAAGAAGGGTGTTGTTTTAATTACTGAAAATATGTACTGGGATAGGACAAATTCTGAATGCTTTTTTCACACAGAAATTCTGAGCTGTCAAACAGGCAGAGGTTATGTACAAACTGGGCTTTCTTTTCCAAAATAAATTGATGACTAGTTGACAAAAGACTAAACACTGGCAAGGACAAACCTCCACACACTGGCTGTGCTTTCCCTATTGGTTTGAGCAGCACCAATTGAATTTGGGAGTCTTTTTTTAAGAGCCGTTTATTCTTTAGTTGGCCACAGAGACGTGCACAGCTCACTGCTCCCCGGCTGATCGCTAACGGCCCTGTGGGCTGCCAGACTGAGTTGGATCTGGCAACCGCTCCTTTTTCGGAGCAGGGACCAGCTTGCTTTGTGTTCCGCTCTGTTGGGATCCCCACCTGAGAGGGCAGCCAGGCGGTTGTGGAGATGTGAGGGAGGATGAGGAGCCTTGGCGAGTGCTGAAGTTCTGCCAAGTCACCCTGGGTGGTCAGTCAGCCGTAAAACACTCAAAGGTCCAGAAGAGAAGGGGGGGGGGGTTACAAGTGAATATAGACAAGGGCATTAAGAGGGTACAGGAGCAAAGCAAAGTTTGATTTAACTGCAGGGCAACTCGGCGGAGTTTTGAGGTGTCTGAAATGTAAGTCTGCCAACAGTCCATGTGTTACGACATACATCACAGGGAGAATGAAAAGGACCCAAATGGCACAGAGAAACACAAACACTCTACCAGGATTTAATTGGGGGAAAAAGGATTAGGAAGGTAGAAAATGCCAGAAAGCTCAAAGTTGGAGCTCTTAAAGGTCAAGTATGTAGAATTAACTTGTGACATCAGGGTAGTGAAGGCTGAAAAAAAACAAAAATGAGACATGTACGTGGGCAGTTTCTCAGTTGGCAACACTCTGTGACGACGTGCAGCAGCAAGAATCAAGACACTGTGGTCATGGTGACCACCCGACACCATGGCTGAGTGCCGTAGCCTCCTGCTGAAACCCGGGATCGAGGCCATGAAAGGGACCTCCATTGTGGCAGTGCCATTTTTCAACTCGCCACATGCACTGCATATCAAAACAAGGTGTCTGTTTTTGAAGACGCCCTGCTTATTTTCCATTTAGCTCAGGTACAAATCCCCCAGCAGAGTCTAGGATTAAATGTCCCCTTTATTAGTTTCTGGCTGATGGGAAATTGAAGAGGACGGCCGCAGTTTCCGCCGCGATGGCTATCGCCGTCTTATCGAGTCGGCCCTCTCCACCTTTCTGTGGGCGATCCATTGTGACGGCTCTCTCATACAAGGACGCAGCCTGCTAATGAACGGCATTGTCATAATGCTTCAGGCGGGAGATTGACCGCAGGCCAAATCTGGGGGGGTTACATACATACCACGTCTTGGTGGATAATCGCCAGTTCATCGCTTAATGAGTGGCGGCACAGCCGTTCAAAAATCATTAGGCAGGAAAGGTTTCTGTGGAGCCGTGAAGCCTTTGCTTATGACACAGCCCTGATTGATGATACCCCATCAAAGCTTGATGCCAAAGTTAGTGGATGAAGCAATTAGAGCAGTAAATGTGGGATGAGCTAAGTAACTGGACAGACCGCGGTGCTCATTAAAGGAAAATGGGACGCAAGTCCATTTGTTAGGCAGCTGGGTCGTCTGTTACTTGGCCTTCCCCACATAGTTCCAGCTGGAATTCATATATGAATACGTGAAACGATAGTCTGAGGGCGAGTGGCAGTGGACGGAGCTGGAAAATTCCCCATGCCATCGTCAGACCTCCTGGCAGTTTCTCACTATGGTGCCAAAATTAAACAGCAAGATGGCCACTGTCAGGAGTGTTATAAGTTCAGCTCAGAGACCGCCTCACTACGCCAGACTCAGTGCCTAAATGGCCTATTCTAAACATTCACTTCCTTCAGATACAACGCCTGAACTTCAGAAGGCTCAGGCAGCTCGAGGACTTCCTTGTTTACCATCAGAGTCTCTAGTGAACAACTCCCCACCCCACCTCACCCCCTCCAAAACTGCCTTCCCAACCTGTAGCCCATTATCAGAACACCCAAGGCTTTGTGTCAGACAAAGCGGCCCTGCACATATGGTGGCCCCTGTTCTCATCTCCACCTGCCTGCATCATTCAGTGATTACCATTGCTGGAGGCCAGCTGTCTGGATGCGTAGACTAATTGGTGGCGTTGGACACGAGCTTGAACAGTACTTACCCCAGCTCTTTCATTTAAAGGGATTAACCACGAACCCTGGGGCCCACAGCAGAATTAGCCCAGAAAAGTGACTCCTAATTTACACATGTGCTTTGTTTAAAAGTTTATCCTTGACACAGAGCTGCCAAATCAAAACTGTACTATTAAGGTTTATAGTAAAAGGCCATCCTTAAACGTACAGAGATTCCACTGATGTCCTCCATTGCATCTTCTCTTTGTGAGCTTGGCTTTATAGCATGCTTTCTGCTTAGCGAGAACCTCTGGAGTACTGTCTTCTTTCACCTTCATGCTTAATTGCCTTTTCAACAGGATGCTTCTTGCATAAAAGAGCTTATCTAGATTAATTTTGCATTTGGATTTTGCACTGACAAGCCATCGGGCTACACATACTTGTTTGAAATCTTGTGAAAATTTGTCATATTTCAGCTGCCACAAAAATCATTACTAAGTTATGTATTTCTCATTGGGTAAGACACAGAGGCCTACACTTACACAGGTGTTCAAAAACAACCAGTTTTTTTTATAAGGGTGGAAACAGGTAGTGAACTACCAATGACTCATAAAGGACACATACCTGGTGATGAGAAACCTATTGGACAAGTGGCTAACAAGACCTGTCTAGGTGGGTTCTGCTTTAACCTACTGGTTGCTTTGAAATAGCCTTAAGCTCTTTTTAGGTTATTTATAGCTAGGATTTTTTAAGTGGAATAAACGTTTATAGAGAAAATGTATATTTCATTTACAATATTCCAGTTTTTTGAGCACAGATGACACCTATCTTGATTAACCTGAGCTGTTTCAGTGAGTAATGTTTGCTCAGTGCTCTGCAGCATAACCTGGTTGCTGCCTGGGTCATCTCAAAGCAGCGGTGCCCCTGATTTGCTTTCCAGTCATGCGAAGCCCTCCATCCGTGTTCTGTCACGGAGCTTTGCCCTCAAGAGAAGGTTTTCACGACCCATGTTTACTGTCTCGGCCATTGACACGCTTCGCCGGCTCCCAGATTGGCGCCCAATTCCAAGCCACCCTGCACCAGCGGGGCTCCAGCGACAGCCTTCATCTCCCAGCAGGACGCTTCGGAAGCAGGAAGTGCTGTCATTGCTTTAAGCGCTTTCTGCCTATGGCCAGCCCTCGCCTGTCACGGGAGCAACAGATGGAGCGGAAAGAAAAGACGACTGGACTGCTGGTGACTGAAGACACAGTCTGCGTGGAAAAACAGAGCTAAAAGGCCGACTAACTGATGTCTTCGCTCTGATAACCTTGACAGGAAAGGGACCATTTTCCCTCAGTCCCACAGCATCCTGTATACTGTCGTCAAGGAAACAGATGGGGTCTCAGCCACTTACTTCTGTGCTGACATAATTGAGGGAAAAACTGAACTCTCAAGCTGTCAGTGAACTGACAGTAAAAATTAAAATAGTTTTTTGAGAGCATGAAGGGGAACATAAAACAATCATTATTAGCAGAAAATAATTGTGGAGGGACAGTAAACGCCTTTTGTAACAATTTCTTTCAACAGATTTAGGTGGGATTAAAAAAGGCAGCGACATTGCTGTTAAGAGATGAAGGTGCAAACAGTTTAGACATATACAGGTTTATTCTGATGTGCAAAACAAAAAAGAGGCAACGAAAATCCTTATAATCACGTGTGCTCTTCACGGTGCAACAGGAAACAACAGAACTAGAACACCGGCATAGTGAAACACTACGTAGTACAGATGGAAAAAAAGTTTAAATACACCAACATTTTAATTACACAACAAAGGACAACACAAACACTTAAAGCAAACAAAAGAGGATGAGTAGTCTAAACAAAGGACTGAACATGACATTAACGGAGTAGTGCACTTTGGGGTCATCTTTGGTCAGTTATCATTGTTTGTTCTGATGCTGAGCTACCTGACCACTTGTGGAGGATAAGATGTAGTACACATGTGACCCACACTCCGTCAGTGAAGTTCTGATCCAAGCACATGGCAAAGCTACTCCAAATGCTTGGGATAAGCATCAGTGTGGGCATGATGGACAAATGAATGAGCATCTGACAGGGAATGATGGATGAATGATTGAGCATTAGACTGGGAATGATGGATGAATGATTGAGGATTGGACTGGGAATTATGGATGAATGATTGAGCATTGGACTGGGAATGAAGGATGAATGATTGAGCATTGGAGTGGGGATGATGGATGAATGAATGAGGGTTGGAGTAGGAATGATGAACAAATGGATGAGCTTCAAACTGGGAATAATGGACGAATGAATGAGTGTCAGAGTAGGAATGATGAACAAATGGATGAGTGTCAGATTGGCAATGATGGACAAATTAATGAGTGTCAGAGTGGCAATGATGGAAGAATGAATGAATGTCGGAGTAGGAGTGATGTGTGAATGAATGGAGAAAGTACTTATAGAGCTTCTAGTCTTTCTGTGGTGGCATCTGAAGAGCTGCATATAAAAACTCTACACAAACTATCAACATTTTTGTGATTTTGGGTGGGCTTTCAGAGTGACTGACAGGGTGGACAGTTCATCTGTGTTTTACCAGGATAATCAAAGAGAGTTTGCAGTACAGTATCACAGTGTTTTTGGCTGAACGAGGAGTGTGTATGGAACTGTTCTGCTTTCAGCAGAGAAGAAACATTGCCTACAGTAAAACCAAGGAGAGGAGAAAGCATACAAAGACATTTCCAGTTCATGAACACTAGTGAATGCAGTGCCCATTTACAAGGTATTAAAAGGAGTAACCAACCTTAAAAGAATTACTTGACATTGCGTCTAATAAACTAAGCTTTATTCTGAAATTTCTCAAATCCATTGATCGATAAGTGTTGAGCTGACCCTTGCCATTGGCTGGTACTGTGGGTTATATGATTCCCACAGCATGGCCCAGGATGATCTGGGATTGGGCATGTAGTGTAGTCTCCTTTGCCAGTCTAGTCATGGGCAGTTAATTTATGTAGTAATAACCCCCTTCCCTACACACACACACACACACACACACACACACACACACCTCCTCAATTTAACGCATAACACTGAATGCCATTTGGGGTAAACTGAACTGAAAATCCCAGTGAGACCACCTTGAGACAGCCTGAGAAGTCACCTTTTTTTTGACCGCGGCGAGGTCTTTCCCTTCCCTCAGCGTCTGTCCTGGATCCAGATCTGCCTGTCAGCAGATGTTTGCACATTGAAGCACAGAAGCCAAGGCAACCATGTGCAACATTCCAGGAAGTCGTGTCAGTGTAGGATGGACAGGCAGTGAAGAGAGCCTCACGTTTCTGATACACATGATCTAGCTGCCGTTTACTGTTCCAGTCACTGAAATGTAAATTGACACTTGAAAAATTTTTTTTGTATATGTTTAATATGACATGTAATATCTTTATCATTTCAGCTGGGAAAAAGGCACATGTAGAACAGCCCTGTATGGATTGGCAACATAAAAATTCATTATTGAAATACGAAAAATAAGGTTAATCTCACTTTTGCTTCTCGTACTGTTTGCTGTCATCAGCCATCGTCTATAACATTCCATTCTGTTAAGGGTCACAGGGAAGCCTGGAGCCCATCCCAGGTCACAGGACAAAAAGTTACCGCAGGGCGCGCACGCGCACACACACAATGCGCAATTTCAAAACGCTAATCAAACTAACTTGCAGGTTTTTGGGCTGTGGGAGGAAAATGGAGAACCCACCAAGCACAGGGAGAATGTGCAACCTCCACAGACATAGACCCAAGAGAGGACTTGAACCCTACACCTGGCAGTGCAAGGCAACAGCACTAACCAGCACACCACTATGCCACCTGTACACTGCTTTGTGTTACCTACATTCTGTTCATGTAAGATGAATGAATGATCAGTACTATAGCACAGTGGTAAAATACTTACTGTGGTAGAACGAATGTTATATTGTAGCAACAGTTCGGAATCCGGCCTTAAACGGAGCTGCAATACTTTTGAAGCCAGATTAGCAGCGGATTGAGAGAGCTTTGAGTTCTCAAATGAGGAGTAAAAACAAGATCTGGCCATAATCCTCTTATCTGTAATACATCACCCCTCCCATGTGTTCATGTTTGTCCCAGACAATTGAGTCCTGCAAGCCTATGAGACGGACTGATGCTTGCATGCTGCACACATGTATGTTACTGCCATGTGTGTACCAAAATGCTCTGGCTCACTGTGACACAGTCCTTTTTAACATTCACTAAACTGCATTGATGGAACATAATATCCTGTCCAGCGGCAGAAATTTCAGTTCACAAATTAGTACAGCATATAGTCTTTATTTTGCAGTTTGAAATAAAAACAGAAATGACACAAAACAGTCTGGAAAACATCACATTATTATAAATGAATCCAAAGATATTTCTTTCAAATAATCTCACAGCAGCCAAGATTTATATTAAAATTGCATTAGAAGCTTTAATCAAATATTTATTTTCCCATTTGGAGCCAGAGAAACAAAAAAAAATGGAACATAAAATAAATGGTCTTTGTTGTAATTAATCTTTCTAACAGAAAGCAGAATTAAATTAAACTTAATATTCTGCTGAATAGCATCTCTATACTTTCAGTGCTTCTCAGAAGATCATTAGTGCCGCCCTGAAATGTGTGTAAAGTTCCTTTGTTTGTCAAAGCGTCACATTTTTTCAGCATAGAGCCATTTTTATTTTTAACTTACGTTCACAAACTTTGGTGTGAAGCTCTGTGCAAACGCACCCTTCGTTTCTATAGACTGGAATAAAAAGCAGATATAAAATCAAAGCGGGACGACCACTGTGAGGAATGGGAATGCCGCAGCGAGTCCTCATAATGAGTGCTGAGTCTAAGCAACTTTCCCCATGACTCCTCCAGAGGAAAATATATACCAGTACCTGCTTCAAATGTCCCCCCAGAAAGTTGACAATACATTCGTGTTTATGGAGTAAACTACTGATACTTTCCTTGCAGCATACTGCATTAAAGACTCATCATTGCTACGTAGGATTTTTTTAAAGGTAATTTCTTTAAACACATTATTATGTTGCTTTTGACAAGTGAACAGTTGTCAGAAAGATTAACGATGGAAAGTCAGTGCTTTTTGTGACGATGGGCCCAGACGGAATATGCAGCGCTCAGGCGCGTACTGTTCACACCATGCGCTGGCTGATCACTTACAGCATCTCATTAATCGTGTCACACTGTTCTTGGATCAAGAAACAAAACCCATCTGCATGCCTCATGAATATGACTCCCCCCTCCACCCCCCACATGCTGAAGACTTGCAAACTGACTTGAACAACTGAACAAAACAATAAAATACCACCACAGGAGAATTAAGGGTTAGTTTTTGTTAAGTTGCTAATTAGCTGTATCCTCTTTCCTTGCGTTTTAATTGATTCACATTCAGTTGTGTTTTACTGCTGAGTCCTGAATAACCAGGATAAGCCAGTACACCCTCTCACACTGTCCTTCCATCCTCATTTTCCTTCTACCACTGAAACAGCCTTGTGCCTCCATGTCTCATTCTTTTCCTCACTAAACACCCAGCATTTCCCTTTAGACACATTACCTGAACACTGTCCAAATTCAGAACAGACCCGCAAAGTGAAATAAGCCTGTAACAATGAACTCCTACAAGAGGTATAAAACTGCTACCCTTTATTTGGCCTATGGGTTTTCAAAATGTTTCCCCCTTCAAATATTCTGGCTTTTAGTTACAAGTAGTAAACTGCTGATGAGCTTTGGGACTCCTCTGTATTGTTACTGAGGTTCTGATAATTGATTGTATTATTTCTGAAAGCTGCTGGGTAACCCAGAGTAAACATTCTGGGAAACTATCACTTGTGAGGTGTGCTGAAGCCATCAGCTAAACATCCACCCAGAAATATTTCCTGAGGTAATTATTTCTTCAAGCATTCTTGAATCCAGAAACCTTCCATGGAGGAACAACAAACATTTAAGGATGAAGACAAATACTCGAAATCTCTTGAGAATGCATCATATGCATTTAGCTTTTAAGATGTTCACTTCGTAGGTCAGGATGACATGACCCCAGAAGCACTTGTCTTAATAAAAAAGTCCCAGACTTGTGCGCTAACTTCTCACATCCATAGAAGGTTTCAGACATGTTAACGACCACATTATAATGCCTCTCAAACTGGAATTTATGAGCCGTTACCCCGTGAGATTAGGCTGTCTGCAAAACGTCTTCTGTGGTCTCCTTCCACTTGGCACGCAAGCTAATTTCAGGTCTAATGTCCTGCACGTGACTGATTCTCGGCTGCGTTTCCCTACATGCACCTTCATTATTCCTGTTCACGCCCTACTATGGTATCACAACACACGTGTACATGCTTGACACAAAATACCATCAGGTCAGAATAATGTATGTAAATGCAGGGATGTCGCACACTTTTGTCCGTGAACAAACTTATTCGCAGTCAGCATGTAGCACAGGAGCGTCACTTCATTTGCCACATCATTTTTCATGACCAAACCAGAGAAGAATTCCTTCAGCAATATGTCATTAGCCGCCACACCTTCCCATCAGTTTGTCTGTCCACGTGGACATTTATATGCATGCCTGGTCTCCACTCAGGGATAAAATGTACCCTATTCTGAATTAATGTTCTGCAATCATGCATGATTTGTGCGTCCCGCATAATGCATATTCAGTGTGCGAAGGCACTCTATTGAAACACTGAATACTGCAAGCACATGTGGGAGATGAAGTGTTCCGCTAGTTGCTGACGAGTGCTGGTAACATAGAAGGGAAGCAGGGTTTAATCCATTCCAATAAAATAAACACATTTACCTCTGTTTACAAGCAGGTATTTGGTTAGGAGGGGACAATTACAGAAAAATGAGCCACAAACACATTGGATCATGTTCATAATCATTTGCACTATCTGATGGTTGTAGTGTCTCTGTAAACGAATTTAGGGCAAACATAGCTGCGTACTTCTGTCACATGACAGACAGTGTGACCTCAGAGAATAGCTTGCAGCATGAATGTGACTTGACCTACCAGGCATTCCTTTGGTAGGAGAAATCTAGGACAACGTCAAGAGCCAACAGGAAGCAAGATGTTTACAACCCATACTAACTGACCTTCTCTGAAATCTACAGTAGTATATATTACCTGTGGCTTTCACCTGCAGCTTTCACACGTGTCCACTCCAAGGCATTTTATACTGCTGTCCCATTAAAATAGCTCAGTACCTCTCTCTTTGTAACATGCTGGCAATAAGGACTCTCATAAAAGTGTCACCGAGTGCTCCGCATCCAAAAGAACGAATCACAAAATCAATGAGACAGTTATAATTGAGTATGTAAAGAACTTACTTGTTTTCTAATCGCACATACAAATAGGCGTGCACATGCATTGTGCTTTTTATCCCCTTGTGTGTGTGTGTGAACGTGCATGCGTGTGCATGTGACTATATCTTTGTGAGCATCATATCAGGTGAGCACTGTCTGCTCTTTCCCTCACACGATAACAGGTGGCCCTGGCTCTGGATTGACAAGTGTCTCTTTAGTTTGCTCTTTCCTGTGACTTCCTCCTACAGCTCTCCCTCACTTCGCTCAGGTGGGGCTGGGGTGTCTAAACTCTCCAGAGACGGCTCCATCAGGCGACGGCAAAAATGACATGATTAAACATAGCACCTCCGTGTCACAGGAAAACTGGGCAAAAGCCCATTGCGCAGGCATAACAGGAGCCCAAAGGTGGCAAAATAAGTGTTTTTAATGACAGCAAGAGGTAAAACACAGACCCAAAATAGAAACAGAACCATGAACCTACATAAAAAATTGAAAACACGGCACAATGACTGAGCACAAAGGGAAACAACCCAGCGTCCTTAAAAATTTAACTAAACTGAACAGGGCAGTCTGGAAAGATGAAACCTAATATGCAATCAATGTTGGTGCAACACGGTAACAGAAGAAGGCTGTCTCTAAAGGCAGCCCCTGCCTACATGACACACGGCTACTCGTTCTCTACGCTGCTAATAACAGTCCTCAAAGCTTTTTTCCATGACAGAAAAGGTGGCACAGTTGGTAGTATAAAAAATGTGCATTTGTCTTCAAAAATTTATGGTTTTGGCCCTGGTATATTCCAAGGGAATTTTTATATTTTTTATTTAAACCAACAGGTTTGTGTGCAGGCAAGTCAGGCCACTGTTCTCCCCCCAAACACTGACTACATGACTCCGGTTTAACTTCCTCTCCCTACGTGTTTGCCAGGCCAATTAACAAAGTCATCAACAATTCAGATTAACATCTGGGCCAGAGAGCTAGCCTACAGAGTGAACCTTCTCTTATGCTACGCCTGTCTGGGTGAATTAATCTGACTGTGACCCTACAGAACTGAACCGTGAACTGCGTAGTTTGGGTGTTAGACACACACCTTTACTTAGCAGAGAAAAAGACACAAATCCATGTCTTGTTCAAAGTATGCTTCCACAGGAAGAAAAGCAGTACTTTCGTATTCAGATGTACAAACTTGCAGTGTATGTTTTTTAACACCAAACACTGGGACAGATAATTAGACAACAGCAGGAAGTTGTCTGCACACATTTACATTCAAGAACAGTTTCTGCAATTCTGTCCTCTGCTTGAAGTTTAGCTTTTTTTCTTCACAAAATTGTGAAGGAAGAGACAGCGAAGCAAATTAAATTGGATTCTCACGGGAGGGCGGGCAGCTACCAGAACGTCACTCTTATCGCGAATCAACAAAGGAGGCTGCGTCTGCAGTCAGCATGCCGTTCCAAAGCAATCTTTACAGTAGCACAGCCACAGAAATGATTTCCCTGACCTGACCCATGAAAAGATCCACAATTACTTTCTTACAGGCTTGCAAAGCAGCGTGGGGCCTCCAGAGGACGTCAGATAGACTGCACCGAGTCGATGACACGCGGCACAGAGGACTTATTCATTTACTGGCACACAGCAGTTTTGTGCGCCTGTCATTTTCAATGGTATCCATACTGGAGCCATTCCACAGATAACAAATCCCCCGCCCCACCCCTGTATTTTTTGCTTGCCCACATCCAACTGTGCAGTTTTAAAATCTAGGGCAGCTGGTAGTGTAGCACTTAAGGACATGGCCTTGGGCCTTGCACACTTCAGGAAGATCCCTGAAAAGCTCGGCTGTTGTACCGTAAGATGGCAGTAAAAAAAATGCAGATACATAAATGGGTCGAAATGGTAAGGTGCTTATGATAAGAGCATCTTCTAGACTACATGCTATATGTAAATAATAATATGTGTGAATTACTGTCACACTAATGGTTTGAGCAGACTTCAGCAGAATGATAAAAATGGAGAACAGATCAGGCAGCTAGCAGACGAGGGGTGTGGACTGAACGTGACCATGGGGTGCTGCCCCAAAGACCAGAGGGATACTTGCGGAAAGGTCACTCAAATTATACACCACCTGTCCTTCTGCTTGTTTGATAGCAGGAAAAAATATTACATTGAAAACCACTTCATTGTCATGAGACAGTGTGCTGTATGTAGGAAAAGGGGAGAAAGATGACTCGTTCAGAGGATTGTTGCTTCTTAACTGAAAAAATACATAAATTTCTTCTTAAATATGTGCACGATTCATGAGGAACACACAGATGAAAGTATTAAAACACAGTGCAGACTGGTTACAAGTCTACACCTAAAAACATTCATTTAGCAGCATTTCAGCTGCAATGTTCAAATTGTTCATTAAGTTACCACCGATAAGTGCTCATTTGTCAAACTCTGAAACTGTTATCCAAGGATTTAAAAATATATGTACACATTTCCCTTGGCACTTGAAACATCAGTGATTGTTTCGCAACCAATAAGACCCTTAATTCAGAAAAAAAAAAATTGTTTAGATGAACAAAAAAAATCCTAAATGTTACAACCTCATATAGTGATGTCTGGAAGGCTGCTCTCCAACAAATGATGGTTCTAATGGAAAACGGCCATCTTCCCATTAAGACGATTTCCTAAGCACATCTGCATTCAGAGTCTAATTAAAAATAGGGACAGAGTACGGCGCTTAAAGTTGTGAAGCACTAACCAAGGTGTTGTGCCAGCACTATACAGAAGAAACTTTCAGGGACATTGAAGGATGTTCTCTGTCCCACAGAGACACAATACTGGACTAGGACCTGAAAGGACAGTTATGGGAAAGTAAACCTCCTTCACGAGAAGGCCATACATTTTAATGTTCTTTCCAAAGCTGCGTTTTCTCAAGCTGTAAAAAGGCCAGCAGAATGACGAGTCCGCCATTCCCCCTGGAGAGAAAATTCCTCAGCGTGGTGAAGGGTAGCCGCTAGCAGAATTATTCATCCGTCTCAAGTGTGTCCACCTCTTGAAACGCTAGTGCCGGTAACTCATGAGCTCATAACGGCCCGTCAGCTGGTACGTGACCTGTTGCTGTCTGTTAATGGAAATTTGAAGCTGAAGTTGCCACCTTGGAGGTGTGCACACCCCCCTCCCCAGCTCTCACCTGCCCCCCCGGTTTTTATGCCGGAGACTTGCTCATGATGACGTACTTCATGGCTATTCGACTAATAGGTGTGAGGTAAACAACACACCTTGAAACAAGGGCAGAAAACTCATTACCAGGATATACAACCAATTAGAGTGTGTATGTGGGGGGGTGGTTACTGAAAAGGTGTTTCACTCCCTCAATTTTATCTTTCGTCAACGTTCAGTGACACACATACACGTTGCACAATGAGTCAACGGCCTTGTTTTCTGCCTTTATTTTTAGTCTTAAAGCAAGACGCTATTGCAAAATGACAGCAATAATCTTGCAAAGGAAATAAGGTGCCGAACTATGGTGACACACTAACAGTGATGACGACATGTTATGAAGATGAATGAGCAACATTGTCTTTGGATAAACAAATGATATCTTTACATTCCAGTTCACACACGCCTGTGGAAATAAATTTGTGCTAAAAACACAGGCATCCTGGCTTTAGTTTTTCTTACTAGATAATTCTCCTTTTTGGCATGAAAAGGGGAATTTGCAAAAGCGTGTGGTCTGTTTTAATGAGAGCGTTTGTAACTTGTGATCAGAATGCCATTAGCAGTAGCAGCCCTGCACTGAGGTTGTTATCCACCCTATGGGTTTTGCAGTGCTGCCCTGGGGAAGCGGAGGAAGAAAAGATATTTAATGGTGTTTTGGCAGCAGGGCCAGAAGGTGAGAGAAAAAAAAATTACTACATTTATTACCTAGGAACCAAAAGCAGTAAAGCACATCGCTAAGGCTGACTGTATGTGAAGGATTCAAAACTCAACGTCTGTTACAGGCCCGTCACGTTTCCTCCAACTTTAGCAAAGACTTGTTTCCAGGAGTTACCTTCACAATCCTGTAAATGCTTCTAATTACACTGTGCACATCTCTCTCTTCTGATTGGTTCAATTGTGTTAGCATCATTGATCAGTGGTACCACGCAGGTTACATCTGCCAACAATGAAAACCAAGGTACGTCAGGACAAGTGTGATTTTGCTCCTGGCAATAGTATGCCACTTCATGAAAAAGTCAGGCAAGGGTTCACGACTCTTTCACTCTGATAACAACACTGAAATTGAACTTCACAGATGTAAGTACACATTGTAATACATTAATACCAATTAGAAACACATTCTTTATCTTTACTTTGCACCATAACAATCTCACTTTCTCAGTTTTAACTATTCTCCCATCCACAGTCCTACAATAAAACTATATATATATATATATATATATATATATATATATATTATTTCCATTAACATCGTGAAAAAAAATGCTGATTATGTAGGAATCTGTTTTTTTTCCAACGTAAAATTACTAATGTCAACTATTTCAGGATATTTTCAGTTGAGGCTGTCAGT
Organism: Chitala chitala; assembly: GCA_025773905.1. Taxonomy (NCBI): domain Eukaryota; kingdom Metazoa; phylum Chordata; class Actinopteri; order Osteoglossiformes; family Notopteridae; genus Chitala; species Chitala chitala. The sequence goes on along the minus strand of JABJVR010005218.1, from coordinate 26,323 downwards.
TGATTGCAATTCTTTTAGAATATAAGCAGATCCAATTTAACAATAAAGGTGGCCTATCCCATGTGATGCCACATTTCATCCTGACCCTGCTGACTCCTCCCAAATACTAATTCGTGCATAGAAAGAATTAGTCCCATAACCCCTACCTGGTTCTGATCCACATGCCAGTATGTGCTTGCCAGCCCAGATCACGAGCCCCTCTTTCTGACACCCCTACCACCCCACTCTTGCCCCGTTCTCCTAGAGCACCAGAGCTGTGGGCCAGCTGTGTTCTGGCCCAGCTCATTCTCCTTTCTACTACTTACTGCAACACAAGTGTCAGGTCCAAACGGCCCATGTCACACATTGGATTGTTTCCATGACAGCTGGCTGAACTGCACTGTTTACAGGGCTGAACTTCAGCAATCTTCTTGCTGTTTATTGTTGTTCTTGTACCATCTGTAATTGCGTTCGCTGCTGCCTTTCTCCTCTGAAAGAGACATTTTGTTATATTTTGTTCTGTTTTCTTCACAGAGTCCGCTGTTCCACGTGCAGTTCAAGAAATGGCCTTGAAACCCCCAGAGAGTTATAACACGATCAACATCTGGCTTTTAAAGGTTTTTTGTTAAACTGCAGATGATTAAATAAATAGTCATTGGTTTTAAAAAATTAAATGCTGAACACTGAATTGTTACATGCCAAAGTGCATTGTTGTTTAATGATTGATTCCTGGGTCAATCAACAAGTTAAGCTCAGCCAGTTATGGTGGGAAAGACAGGCTTTCTAGTGTTGACTCCATGTTTTCTTATGGCTCGTTGTAGTTTGTGCTAATGGGACTTTGTTGGTGTCATAAAAAATTCATGACCAGTAAGTCTGCATTTAATGTTGGAATTTAGAAGAGTAAATTCAGGAAGCATGTAAAGTTATTACAATTCATGTAATTAATGTTAATTGCAAGGCCATTATAAATATCAGACCAGAAATGTATTTATGTACAATTTTCGATATGATGCAATTATGTTGACAGTTTATATTTGACAGTTTTGAAATTATGTTATCACTAAAGTGCATGTCTACCGTATGTGAAAATGACATAAGTAGGGAAGGTAAGCGTTGACTAAGTGCTGGAGCAGGGATAACACATCTCATCGGACATACTAAATAGTGCCTCATAGGTCCCATGTCATCTTCCATAGTTTCTCAAGTGCAAAAACCCTCTATTTTCGAGATACGATCGCTGAAAGGAAATATTTTAGGAGTTCTGAGTCACCTCTCAGGGGAGTAAGTATAAAAATTTCACTGTGGATGCCAGAGGATCGGAACATCCTGTACTAGAAATATAAATTAAGTGCTACTTATACGCAAAATTGAATACGGTTTATACATAAACTAATTTCTGGAAGCTGGCCTTTTAAAGTTGAAAACAGGGAGAACGCTGTGACACACAGGCAAGAGTACACCTGCACGGCGTGCCTTTCTTCTGTGACGTTTTGTGCAAATTACACCGGCAGCTGAACAAATCATTCCGCTGTGTGCAGTCCGATTTGCGCTGCACAAAACAGCGCTCCTTGTTGCCAGTATTCGTGCTTCTTGTTTTGGACTTTGTAGAACTGGGACACGCTCTGTACTTTTCCTTGTATTACTGCCATGAGACGCTGGGAAATTCTGAGGCGGAGAGCAAGACACACAAACGCTGGAGCGAACTTGCCTTAAGACCAAGCAGCACTTGGCATCGCTGGTTCTCCATTGCGAAACCCTAATTGCACTACGCTCCACTGAGGAGGTTGACGTGCTAATCTTCGGGATTTTTTTTTTCTCGCAACCGCGCTCAAGTCTTCAGAAAGTGCAGTGCATTGTGTACCAGAGCTCATAGCTGTGACAAACACATCCAGACATAAGTAAAAATAAAGTATGCTTTTTTGTGAAAGGATGAAAATTAAGCAGCGTCGTTTAAATTATAAATGAATTTGTTCAGTAAAAAATGTATACGTTTGATGGTTTGTAGCACACAACGATTAATTATATTTGAACTGAATTTAAATTTCAGTTTCTTTGTTGCACGTTAATTTTATCTAAAGCTATATTGAGACTTCGTGCGCCATAAGATCGATTAAGGGAAGTAGTGTCCACGTACACCTGAGAGTAAACGGAGAAGTCATAAACGTCCAGATAAGATGGTATCCTTGCCTTATCTGTGTAAAGTATGGTTCACTCTGAGTCACAATTACTCCAGCCATGCACATTTTATTCTAGTTTGTCGTGTTCCTGTGTCAGAGATTCTGCCAGATAAAAATCAATCTAGCCTTTTTCAGTGTCTGAAAAATGAATTATAGTTCAAAACATTGTATTCATTAGACATGTACAAATATTATGCAATGCACATAAACAGTAAATGCCCAGATAAATAGCTTAATGCACAATTCTCTCGGATGGCTTAAGACCCAAGATTTGCGCAGTACATGCGTGATTTTTTTTACTGGGTCATTTTTCGTTTTCATTAAATAAATATGTAAAAGAATGGAATTTAATTTGTTTTAGAGTCGGTATGGCCTTGCTGCTCAGTAAATGTGTACACAAAATACAAGTACATTAACACTCGCATTTATCAACATTAAATGTTTACAAACGGATGTTGTCACATACAAGATTGTGTAAATCAGATCGTATTCTAAAGGATGCGCAATACTCGAGTTGAAGGGGGCTGAGGGGGGGGGGTGGTGGCAATAAAAACGGTTAAAATCATCCCCCTTCTATAAACGGTCATCCCCCCGTTCCATCCACCCCGTTCCATCCACCATCCCCCCTGATTTTTTTTTACAATTCGACTACTGAGTATGCGGGTATAGTTAACGATGTATGCTGAGCTGTTTTTTGTCACAACAAACATCAGAAACTTTGTGGATAAAATAATCAATAAAACACTGAAAATAGGGAGAGTGGAGTGGAGACACTCCCAAAATCTGGACCTGAGAGGTTAATACAAACTCATCAGCATGTAAAATTTGTAAGAAATTCTTTAATAGTTGTTTACATAGGTTCTAAGATGGAGCATCATGTCCACATTTTTTTGGAGGGAGGAACAGACACAAAGATGCATGCACACACATTCACTTACACAAGCACGCACACACACAAATCGATAAGAGAACTGATTTTACATATTGTTTTTCTCCATTCTCATTGGTCTGGCTTACAAATGGGCAGTGTAATTAACCTAGGTGTGTATTTTAAAGCTGCAAGTTTAGTTTACCCACTTTACAGACTATGGAGCTCACACAAAATGCAGGGAATGCAGCTGCACCTAGAATAGTCCAATTTAATGAATAAGTAAAGTATGTACTTGCTTGTACAGTACAAGTTTGACATATTGAAAAAAAGCAAAACAACCTGTCCTGTACGTTACAGCCTGATGTACTATGCACTGAATTGGTTTTAATGACGTATATGATGTGCTGTTGCAGCTGAGTTAGTAGATAGGAATTCTTGTTAAAAGGTGCAAACAGAAATCACAGGGCCCTGAAAATCTGAGGAGGCTGCATACCCTGATCTTAAATAAGCATGACATCACTGTCATATTTAGTCTGAGACCACTACCGAAACCACTTCTATTTTGTATTCTTTTCTAATTTAATAGAAAACTTTAATGTAAAACATATTGATCTTGAATTTCTAACTTCCTTAGTCCCGTGTCGTAAATGCTAGTAAATTTCATTAACCTAGAAATACTGCAGAATCCTACTCGATACAATAGTGTCTTTCTAATGCTCCTAAACGTATCTCTTATTTTTATAATTTACTGTTGTCCAGTTAGCCTGCTGTCCAAAATCGTTGCAAACAGCACTGGGAAGGTGAGTTGGAGATTACTCTCTCAAATGATTTTTGGAAAGATGTGCTCAGATCTGTAAGGTCTGCATCTTCGTGTGCCCGTTTTACTTTGATCCACTTTAAGGTCGTTCATAGATTTTCTCCAGGTACTAGTGATGTTTGTTCCAGATGTCAACTCTCACCCGCCAACCATACTCGCATGTTTTTTATGTGCTCCAAACTTTTTAATTACTGGTCTCATTTCTTTGATGTTATGTCTAACGCCTTGGATGTGCACTTACAGCCTTGCTCTATGTTAGCAATTTTTGGGATATCCACTGAGACCCCACGGTTATCCCGTGCCAAAGCTGACGCTTTCTATTTTGCCTCTCTGGTTGCCCATAGACGGATCCTGTTGCATTGGAAGAGCTCTATCCCACCTCGATCATCCTCTTGGCTGGATGATTTATTTTCTTTTCTCCATTTGGAAAAATTTTAATTTAATCTGAGGGGCTCAGTAGCTCAATTTCACAAAAGGTGGGATGGTTTACTTTCTTATGCTCATTCGTTACCTTCTTTTGAGGTTCAGAGCAGAGGGTGCGTGGTTCCCTGAAGGTGTGTTTGCTTGGATTTCTTTCTGTCTTTTTTTTCTATTATGCCCTCCTGTTTTTGTTTGTTTATTTGTTTTGAGTTTTTTCTGAATTTATTTATTTATTATTTTGTTATGACCTTTTTGTGGGTGGGTGGGTTTTTTTTGGGGGGGGGGTTGCTTTTGCGACATGTTTTGTCGCTTTTGTGGTTGTTATTCAAGTGTTTCGCTGTTGTTATTTGTAAATATAAAATCTGAGGAACATTGCCTGTATATATATTTTGTATTTATATTTTTTATGTTGCTAATAAAAATACTGCAGAATCTTAATTTTTTCTATGTGCACGTCACAACTTCTCTTAAGATCTTTTAGTTTGTGTTTCCAGAATTAAATGGAAATAAAAGACTGCCAGATTTTGAATATGGCCTTACTCTTTTGGACTCCACTGCATATGTATTCAGGCAAACAAGGAAACTTGCATGTTCATACAGAGTACCGTAACTGACTGTAATGTTGTCCTTTGCTGGTTTCTAAAACAAAGTGAGATCAGAAGTGTAACATTATGTAGTGCTTTTCCTAGAACCCTAGAAATCACAGGTAAACTTGTGCTCTGAATGGCCCTGCTCAGTGTGTAATACTGACAGACATTATTGACTGCCAGGGCCAAGAGGGGATGCTGAAGCTAAATGCTTTAGGAAGGCTAATAGGTACTGAGGCTCATATCGATTGGGGTTCAGTTCAAAAGACAGTGCAGCATTTCAGCATCTGGGCTCAGGACTTTCACTGAAGACCTGCAGAAAAGGTTAAGAAAAATGACCCATGACTAAGTTTCATCAAGGCAAGGTCTGCATCAGGAGTCAGGCTAGGAGAAAGCTGCTGTTGTACCTTTTGCTATGATCTATGGCATACCTTTTTTCAGAAATACTGAGCTGCATAAATGTGTAACTGTAAATGCACTTTTGCCATATGTGTGTGTGTGTGTGTGTGTGAGTGTGTGTGAGTGTGCAGAAACTTGCAGGAATATTGGATTGGACTTTTTGTCTAACTAGCACAAACACAAGAACAGTTTTATCTTGTGCATCAATCACTTTGTTGCCCGAGACAACAAAGTGCTTTTTCATTTGAGTCATGACTGTGGGCCTAATTAAGTACGCACAACAGAAACACAGGGCAGCAAAAATCTGATCTGCCCTCTGCTATGGCCTGCTACACAAACTGTGCAGTAATTGCATTTAAGGCTGCTCTTCAGTGTATGCATCCCACAATCCCCTGCGTCCAAGACGCACATTGCCTTCCTGGGATGGGGTGAAGCAATCATAATAGAGCCACTGTACATAATGTTTGAGCTTTGTGAGTCACAGATGCTGTGTGTAATGCATCGTTCTCCTCTTCCTGAAGGAACAGCATTCGGCTTGCGTTACAGGCGGCACCTGACAGGTGAGCTCCCTTCTCTGTCATAGCCAAGAAAGACAAGATGTTGAAATATTGCCTAAAATCAAATGTTAGCAGACAGAATAGGAAATGCAGCAGTTTGGCTACTATTTGGGAATAACAAAATTTTCTGCTCAAGCAGAAGGACACAGTACCAAAGCAGTCGATATAGTATGCATTATCCCAAGTGCTCTTAGAAGTTGGGCCGTAGATTTTTCATCAAAGAATTGGGCAAGAGATCATTGCAATTCTCCTAAAGGACAAACCAAATTCTGAAAACATGCTAGATTACCTGATCTCTGTACTTCTTAAATCACTTCTATATCTCTGTGATGACAGTTCCACATAGCATAAAAATTATGAGGTTAAAAGCATGGCTTCCTGCAGTTTTTGACATTTACTCACAAGGTCTACGTTAAGAAAAGTACAATATAAATTAAAAACATATTTTTGATAACGGATGACACATTATGCCTGTAAACCTATTGTAACTGGTTAACTGGTGACTGCTACCTACAGTTTCCCCATGGTCAACATCTCAAGCTTCCAGGATAAAACTGTGAAATATTTTCTCTAAGATAAATTAGACTGGGCTCGGAAAGACTGGGAAGAAACCAGGAGAGATATGACGAATGAATTTACAAAAAGCCTTTTATGTGTTCAAAGGCCTGAAAATGAGAAATCAGGAGCCCTGGGGAAATCTGGCACAAAATAGAAAAGGATAAACAAAATTTATGTTAACACAATGATTTAATGCAGCGCCATTAAAAATAAGTGATCCATTCAGTGTGTTCCCTTTTTAAAAGGAAAGTTAATCAAAATGAAATAATTTGATAGGGTTTGCGGGTGTCGTGATGGCTCAGTGGGTAGCGTTATAGGCTCACACGTTCTGAGCTGGTCAGCTGAATCTACAACTTCTCTGTGTTTGGGTGGGCCTACATGTCTGGATACACTGGTGTTTGTTGAAAGATGTGTATTTCAGATTAACTGGTGATTCTTTAGTGATTCTATTGTGTGTGTGTGTGTGTGTGTGTGTGTGTGTGTGTGTGTGTGTGTGTGTGTGTGTGCGTGTGTTAATAAGTGCCCTGTGTTGTTCAAAGTATTGATAAGGCTGTTTGGATTAGGATCCAGACCCCTGTGACCCAGAACTGAAAAATTAGCAATATAGTAGCCCCCCCCCCATATCCACATTTCATGCCCCAACCACCATCCACCATCACCAAATTAATGAAATTGTTTATTTCTTGAATTCTCATTTAATATTTACAGACTGTGGGTAATTGAGACCATGGAAACCCGCAGATAAGTGTGGACTGCTGTATGTTACTTTATATTATTCTTATGGTAGCAGCTGTAACTCAGCCTGTTTCTTTTCTATTTCTAATGACCACAGACAACAGCAATATTCAGACCTCAAAGAATAAGTTTACCTTTTCATAGCGCCAATTATTTATGAGAAATTGGAGGGAAGCTAACGGTTAACTTTTAAAAATGTAAGTACTGATACAAGATGTCAAATGGGATGACAGAAGCACCGATTGCAAAGGCTGATATCTAAGAGCAGAGGCAGGACTGGGGTTTAATAAAAACAGCAGAGGGCAAGTAAACAGGCACCCGCCAGGGCAGCTCTTGGTGAAGTAGCAGTCTCAGCAGCACTTCGTTCTTCATCTTCCTCTCGGAGTCTGTATCCAATCTGATAAAAAGACAGGAACTGAAACTAAGTGGTGGTTACACAGTCACGTTTTTTCAAAATATAGAGGTACAAAGACGTAATCTTATGTTATACAATGCACGTGTAATGTCATTATTTTTAGTGACACTGCCATAAAGCATCTTCATTATATGCTACAGATGTTTGAATGCATTCATTCATTAATAAAGGAGAGCAGTGACAGGGTTGTAAATTGTAAGCTTCAACAGATCCACCACTATGTTGTGTTTCTCAGGATTTTCTGCCCCTTTAAAAGGTCCTCCTTCACATGTGTGCCTGACATCACAAGCTTGTGAACCACAAGCTTGTGCTGACAACAGGGAAGGTTCTGTACGTTTCAACCCCAGTGCATCTCAGCCTTTTCTACTGCACTAGAAACAACAAAAGTCTCAGATGTAAATCCATCTTTCTGATGAATGTCCTCCTTGATAAAGGGCTTTCCCCACCTACACTACACCTTCAGACCTCCACCCATGTCCAAACCCCTGCACTTTCTTTCAGGACCACTTATTCTGTATTTGTTTGACTTTCCCTCTCTTTCTGAACAGGGTTTCTCTGTTGTACCAGTATCACTGCTTTTTGCAGGGCTTCTACCTAACGTGACCCCAATGAACATCTGGGTAATGAAATCATGCATCTCACAAGCTTTCAGATCTCCCAGAAGAGAAAGTACGATTAATATGTTTTCATCCTGCGAAAAACATTTTGAGTCATCAGGAAGTGCACGCTAGCCCAATGCAATATTCAGCACAACCGAAATGCAAAAGCAATTCAGCCAAAGCGTTCCATTGGTTAAAATCCTGACAAATGACACGGAGCAAGATTTCAGAAACACATCAACAGACAATGTAAACACTACTTCAGTGTACAAGTGAAAAATGTCCCATTCAAATAATTTCCTATTTATTCAAGACTGTTTTTCTAATCTGCGGAAACGTACATTTCAAAATTTCAGAAGGGAGAAAATTGAAAAGCCTCTTTATTTTCACATTGCGGTATTTGGTTGGCACTGATCTCACACATCGAAAGTAATAACATTTCATGATGTGCAACTTCTTTCACTACTAGCCCCATGTAAAATATGGACCATGATGAGGTCATGGTCTGACTGACAACAAGGATCAACAAAGAGAATGAACCTCTGCCATGGAAACAGTCTTGTCTCACTGTTTCACATTTTCCCTCCAGGACTAAACCACCTCCATTTACTGCGGTTTTTTTTTTCCCTTCTCCAGAAGCCGCCTGTCAGCATGGCTGTATGGGAAGTAATCTACGAGGCTATTCAGCATCCCTTGTGACAATCTTGAGGCAGCAGCTCCGGGGGAGATAAGCACACATCGTTTATGTTTGCTCACACCCACGGCGAATGGGAGACGAGGCCGCTAATATATGTGTGCAAATATACGGCCCCTTCGGTCTCTTCAGAGGTCATGCAATTTCACAAGCTGCACAGGCGCTGCTGGAGTAGCATGCACACGTTTGCGCGGGTAACATGCTCACACGCATGGATACATCACCCCAGAACTCAAAGTCAAAACTCCATCAACGTCAGAGTAGTGGTGGTAAATATGACATAATGCACAACAAAGAGTAATGTGATAGCTGCAATTTCCCCTGAAATCTGCACACTTTGTTTTAAGCACAAGTATGGAATGCTGCAGCGTGATGCTGAGAGCACAAAGCATTAGTGTTTCTGAAAAGCAGTCAAGACATAGAAGCTGTCACAGTTTTTTGCGGAGTGTCCAGTCCCGAGCTGAGGCAGCAAGGTCAAGAGGAACAAGAGAAAGACCTACCCTCTGACTCTGAGCCTGTAAAAGCCACGGCAGTGGAACACCTGCACATTGAGAACATCTTCATCTGCTGAATAAACTGAGATTAAACACAAGTGTCCAAAAAAAAAAAAATAGTCGCAGTAAAACCATCCTCTCTGAATTTTGCCAAGGCTGCAAAAAATAGACAACTTAGATACAGACACCTAGAATTAATAAAAAAGACTTCTTATTCACCAGTTGACAGCTTGAATTCCTGCCTTAATTTCAGCAGCAGTTTATATCACAGCCTCCAGTGCAACAGCATGGGAAGAACAGTGACAATACACCTTGTTATTTCCCCAGGATGCTTGCAGTTGATCTCTTTTTGAATACTGAGAGGCCAGTTATAGATGAAAGATTTGCAGGCTTCAGGACGGGAGTTACATGAAAGCACATCATGATTTTTTGCTAAGTTTTAAATTTCAAATTAACATAGTCATGGATGTTAAAAAGCCGTCCAAATGGAAGGATCCCTGCAGCAGTTGCATTTAGAGTGCCTTGATTAAGAGAGAACATCGTTTGGCTTGATTAATTTGGATAATGGATTTGTTGATGTTGCCCACGCTGCCTCCTGCCCACAGAAACAGCCTTTCGGTGTAAGATGCTGTTTGCTTCCAGATCACGGGAATATATTGCTCTCTTTCTTTGGGGACTGTAAATATTTGAAAGCATTAGCCAGCACGCATTCGAAGAAAGAGAGGACCTTAGATATTCCAAGCGGAGAGTCAAGCTCAGCCTTTGAAGAATGAAGCACTTGTACCCTTCTAAGAGGTGCCTTGAGAGGATGAAAAATGGAAACGGCTTTTGACATTCCTTCAAAGCGTTCTACTTTTGGAGTGTCAGTGGACTTGCAATGGTATCTTTGGCTTGAATTGTGGATTGGATGAGACAAGCGTTCGGTCTGTCACCTATCAAAAGTAAGGAAAAAAAATGCCCACTTCATCCCATGTTCAGTGTTATTTAATAAAAAAAAAAAAAATACACAAATGCAAATGATTCGAAAATAGCAGTTTCAGCAAGGATAAGTAAAGTTGGCCTTTAGAGGTGTTAGACATTGGTGAATGGATGGAAACATTATTTATTTCATAAAAGTGAGCAAAGAAATACATTCAGGGCAGTTCTTCTCATCTGACAGTTTTTTTATTGGTGTTCATAGTGTCCTATAACAGTTGTGAAACACATTTAATGTGTAACGCGATACCCTTAGTTACTGTTTTCAGCTGTGCCTGATGTCTCACAAAGTGAATATTTCCAAAATCCTTTTCAGAAACCCAGTCTAATCCACCTTCTAGGGATGCCAGGCCATCCTGTTTTCAAGCTCTCTCCCAAGTGGAGAGTGCAGTGAAAAATGCCTGGGTGTGTCCTTCATCTCCAGCGCAGCAAGAAATAGCAGAAACCCATCAAGGGAAGATAATGGGCCGGCAGTGGAAGGAAAGCATGGCGCTGTGCAGGAACAGAAATGGCGACTGCATAATATGTTGCCTGAGCAGTCTGTGCTGTTACTGGGGTGACGGGTGTATGGAGTGTTAGTGATTGATCACTGAGCCATGCAGGTGGTCATAGGAGTCCCAGCATCTGTAATACCTGACTTTGGGGTCAGTGTAATCATGTTCACGCTCATTTGAATCTGTAAGAAAATAATTGCATTGTAGTCAGAGATTTCTGTCATTAACCTACACAAGCAAGTTGAATGATAGAAATATATACCTATGCTCACATACACAGGATTCACCTGAATTTACCTGGAAACTGGAGAGCTTGCAGAAGAGCAATGTGCAAGCATCAAGGCACAGAGTCAGGCTGGAATCTAACCTGGGATACAGTGAGGCACCAGGACATCTCTGTGTGTTTGTTTATACATTTGATTCAAATACATGGAACTGGAAGTATATGCATACACACACACACACACACACACACACACACGCACGCACGTGTACATATGCGACTATGTATGTAGGCCCTTTGCTAACTAGACCTCTGCCTCATGAGAGATTTTACTTCCCTCCCCAGCAGTGATGGATGAGTCCCACAGGCACAAACAGATTATTTATTTCAGTGATGAGCTGGACTGAGGCCAAGCCAGAAAATCTCATTAGTCGGTCCTTCCTTTGGGTCAAAATAACATCCTCTTTCCCCTCTCTTTGTTATTATTTTAATGGATTATTCATAAAGCAGCAGTAATCTTAAGTACCCAGCATATAGCAGTACAAGTACTCCTATGTAACATTAAAAGCACATGTACGAATATTAAACATGTACATCCAGAGAACATACCATCCTGCAGGTTATTGTTATTTTTTTATTTATGTTACTGCCTTTCTTATTATACTCATAAAATTTGATTTGTCCAGGATCCTATCCCTGAGGGATTATTACATTGCAATTAAATGAATTCATTTGCAAAATATGCTCAGATGTTCAAACACTGAACAGCTATGAGTAATTGTTTATCTTCAGTTAGAGAAACAGAATTACCTACTATAGTTTTATCTGATGAAACTTTTTGCAAAAGTCCACAAGTTTACTTACAGAGGTAGTACTTCTAACCAACTATAACATATTTTAAAGTCTGTTGAAAGTTATAAATATTATGCACATACTATTAGAAATTTGGCAGTGTAATCATGAATTTTGTTTCAGTCCCAGGTGAATAATGTGACTGACTGTATCTGACTGACTGTACCTGACTGACTGTACCTGACTGCACCTGCCTCGCTGTACCTAACTGTACCTGACTGGCTGTACCTGACTGAGACTGGCTGTACCTGACAGTACCTGATTGACTATACCTGACTACCAAACTGGCTGTACCTGACTGACTGTACCTAACTGTACCTAACAGACTGTACCAGACTGCACCAGCCTGGTGGTACCTGACTGATTGTACCTGATTGTATCAGACTGGCTGTACCTAACAGGCTGTACCTGACTGTACCAGACTGGCTGTACCTAACAGGCTGTACCTGAATGTACCAGACTGGCTGTACCAGACTGATTGTACCTGACTGTACCAGACTGGCTGTACCGGACTGACTGTACCTGACTGTACCAGACTGGCTGTACCTAACATGCTGTACCTGACTGTACCAGACTGGCTGTACCGGACTGGTTGTACCTGACTGTACCTAACTGACTGACACTAAGTCAAACTGAGAGCTGTTTGTGACCCAAAATCTATATGAAATCCATCCAAATCATTATCATCACCCCATATTACAAGATCCTGTAATTTAGGTCAAACATTGACATTACAACAAATATATTAATACTTACTATTGGCCTCTGTTAATTTAATTACTACATCACTGTCTCTATCTGTGTCACTGTCTGTCTCTTTGTAAATGTGTTTATCTCCTCTGCTCTGTCCTTGGTCAGAAAGAGAGGCTTGTTATTGAAGATACAGCAGAGCCTTGTGAGATTGATCTTGCCTTTTGGCAGGCTAAATGAAATAAGATGAAAGGGGAACTCTATCATATATTGCGGCTAGCACAGAGGAGGGTAATTTCGTGAAGTAAATATATCAAAATCTTTTTCATTGCACCCTATCAGGCTGTATCAATGGAGACATCACACTTGAGGAAGAAGTCTATACCTTATACGTGCATGGAGAATGACACTTGCTGCTGTGTCTTAATATTATGAGATTACAGGGCTTTGCCTACACAGAAAAATAAAATTTTTGCTGATCTTTTTATAATTGAAGTGTTCCAACTGAGTTAAACACAACCTGGTCATACAATATCATCGCTAAAGGTCAAAAAATGCTAATTTCACAAAATGCAAATCTAATTCGATAGTGAGTGTTATTACTGTTTCGAGTTGTAAAATTTTATGTATACATTTGAACAGCTTTGTTGCCTTTCATGTTTGTAGGACCTGAAAGTACACTCACTGTTCAGCTAAATGACCCATCATACTCATGAATCCCCAGGGCACATCACTGGGCAAGTCACTGTCAATATATTACACCCCAGAATGTACAGCCACACTTAATCATCTTAATTATGCCATTAAAATTCATAATTACACAATTTTTAGAATGCTGAGAACTTTCTGAGCAAGTTAGTGAGCGTGAATGTGGTGTCTGCTCGTGCACGCTGTTCTTTGGGAGGAAACTCAGGTGAGGCAACATCTCCGATCTGTGTGTGCTCAGGTGAGCCTCCATCTCCGATCTGTGTGTGCTCAGGTGAGCCTCCATCTCCGATCTGTGTGTGCTCAGGTGAGCCTCCATCTCCAATCTGTATGTGCTCAGGTGAGCCTCCATCTCCAATCTGTGTGTGCTCAGGT
>JABJVR010005218.1:0-12607 GCA_025773905.1 Chitala chitala | reverse complement strand
TGCTCAGGTGAGCCAGCATCTCCAATCTGTATGTGCTCAGGTGACTCGGCATCTCCAATCTGTATGTGCTCAGGTGACTCGGCATCTCCAATCTGTATGTGCTCAGGTGAGCCGGACTGGTGTATGTGTGGTAGAGAGATTTACCCACAATTGGTGTGGATCACTCAGATTAGTGTCGATATGTTATCCAAAAACCGCAGAATGCAAAAAGGAATCCAGATGTGGATACTGTATATCGATGGGAACCCATAGTTGTGTATTAAGACATACATTTACTAATGCCTTTTTATTATTTAAACTTTAATGTGAGAAGTGCATACTATTTCTTTGGTCAGTTTGAATTATTTTCCCTTTAACTGATGACCTTATCGTTTTTCTTCCACTCCTCTATACTGCATGCCTAATTGGCACAAAGACAGAGAAAGAAAAATATACCTCATTATCGTTCTGCTTATTCTTCTTGGGGCGCATTGATGTGGAAGCTGTTTATTGTAGATGCGAATTAACTTGTTTCTGTCAAGCTGAGTGAAGTAAATGCTGTTATTCATTGTGGGTTTTCACTAGAATGTACTGTACCAAATTTGCAATAAAAAGACTGTTAAATTCCTTACTAGGCATAAGGTCAAAGAATCTGGCCAATATCGTCCAGAGAGAGAGAGACCCAAATGGGGGCTGCATAATAGCCTATGACCTCATATGACCCCTGTGTTTCATTTTTATTCATCACTTCAACTTGTGTCCATTCACAGAACCACCCTGTATTTGTCCTAACAACACAGCCAACTTTCAGGGCTGTGTAGGAGTCCACATTAAACATTTTTTTCTACAAGAGGCTGCCTTCAACAGCCAAATTATTCCACATCTAACGGGTAAAAACTTCTTTAACTTCCCATGGTGGAATTAAAGAATACATGTGGAACTGTTATTCCGTTATCTGCAGAAGCATGGCAGAGCATTTGTGATGTATAGCAGCATCCTGATAAATGTATATACGCAATATGTAAAATACACCTAAAGTGAGGAAAGAGCTTCATGATGACTTTTAGACTGTAACACACCATGTATGCACACAACTGTACAAAAGTAGTGCAGCAAAAAGTGTGAAAAAGACCGTGGCCAGTGGGCTCTAAATTGTTGGCACAACACAGTTACCTGATTCACTTCACTTCTGTGTTCCTCATATGGAACAGAAATGAAACAACACTTGATCAATACTTCAACCAAGGGTCCACTGGAGTAAAGACAAAAGAATTACAAAATCTACAAACTTGCAGTCTGCCAGTCTTCAGAGGAGCCAAGTACATCCATCCATCCGTTATCTTAACCGCTTATTCCTGGTGAGGGGTTGTGGGGAAACCTGGAGCCCATCCCAGAGCACATAGGGCACAGGGCAGGGGACACCCAGGGCAGGCACACACACACACTACAGGCAATGTGGACACACCAATCAACCTAACCTGTATGTGTTTGGACTGTGGGAGGAAACCAGAGCACCCAGGGAAAACCCACCAAGCACAGGGAGAACATGCAAACTCCATGCACGCAGACCCAAGGTGGGAATTGAACCCCAGGCCCAGAGGTGCGCAGCAACAGTGCTAACCACCACGCCACCGTGCCACCTGAAGCCAAGCACATGGGAGAGAAAATTATAAACCAGTCTTTCACAACTTAGAAAAGTTTTCACAAGGTTAAACAGATTCAGCAATAAATCACTTCTAGCATTCAAACTCCATAATCACTTGTGGTCTCAGGAGCCCTGATGAGAACGATAAGAAGCTTGTATGAATGAAACTGATTAATTTGTAAGGGCTCAACACAGAAGAGGAAACACAGAAGTAAAGATTAAAAGATAGGGAGGATTAAAATCACTTAGTACAGGATGTACATCTGAACGTAGAAGAAACTATAATGGGTATACGTTTCTGATTTAATAATTAAAAGTGTGATTTGCTAATGAAATTGTGTTATTTTAGAAGTTTGATATTTAATCTGTGAAAGACAGATTAAACTTTTAAAAAGCATGTTATATCACTACTGTTTTATTATTTAATGTAGACCTGAAACAAGAAAGCAGGTCTGCTGACAAGTCCCAGAGTAGCAGAGAGTCTGGGGATGGAACAGGGATGTCTTCTGCTGAGCAGGCACAGCAAAGATGAGAAAAATCCAACCAAGAAGTTCAGACAAGATTATATCCCCAGTGCCCTGCTTGCTGAACTATTAATCTCATGTAGGCCTCAGAATTATTTCCTAAAATTATTGCAAAAATAAGAGCTGGTTCAGTTTAGATTTTTTTATGTTCTGGTCAAGTAAATGTGATCAGACAGCATGTTTTCCTTGATAGATATACTAGCTGTAAAAAGTCTAATTACATTTGCCCGTACTTGAGGTCATTAACATGTATGACTCTGTGCCAACAGTCATTTCTCTAATCTGATCCATTCCCTGAACTGGACAGTCAGGCCTTTATTTAGGAGACTAATCCTCTTCTCTGGTATGTAGGCTGTCTGTTAAGATTTTATATCAATATTATTAGATTTTAATAATTTGGACTGATGCCTATTACCGACAGCAACCTGATATGAGTATCTGGAAAAGTGATACTATGAGTGTGCTACAAGATAATGTCAAACATTATATATTATATTATATTATATCCTTAATTATGGTGGCATAATGCTGCCACCATACAAAAAAATGTTGCAGCCTGATACTACAATTGTTCAAATTCATTTTTTTCCTCATTAATCTACACTCGTACCCCATAATGACAAAATGAAAACAGAATTTTAGAAATGTATATATATATAATTACCTTGCCCCTGCAGACAGTATTTTTCTCTCTTTTTCTTGCCCCTGTGGACGGTATTTTCTGTCTTTGAAGCTTGGGTCCTCTACCAGAGGCCTGGGAGCTTGAGGGTCCTGCGCAGTATCTTAGCTGTTCCTAGGACTGCACTCTTCTGGAGATTTCAGATGTTGTTCCTGGGATCTGATGGAGCCACTCTCCTAGTTTGAGGATCAGAGCCCCGACTGTTCCAATTACCATGGGGACCACTGTTGCCTTCACCTTCCACATCTCCTCTAGCTCTTCTTTCAGCCTTTGGTATTTCTGTAGCTTCTCCTGTTCCTTCTCTCTGATGTTGCTATCACTTGGAATTGCTACACCTATCACTATGGCCTTGTTCTCCTGTTTGTCCACCACTACTAGGTCCTGTCTGTTAGCCACTACCAGTTTGTTAGTCTGTATCTGGAAGTTCCACAGGATCTTGGCCTGGTTGTTCTCAACCACCTTTGGTGGTGTTTCCCATTTTGATCTTGGGACCTCCAGCCCATACTCAGCACAGATGTTTCTGTATACTATGTTGGCCACTTGGTTGCAGCGTTCCATGTACGCCCTGCCTGCTAGCATCTTACATCCCGCTGTTATGTGTTGGATTGTCTCTGGGGCCTCTTTTTCGATATCAGCCACTTCTATCTGCCTGTGGTACATACCATGTAGGGGTTTGTCCTTCCATGAAGGTTCTTGTTCCTCTTCTTTTTCCATTTCCTTGGGTTTCTGCTGCCTGAGGTATTCACTGAGCACACCATCGCTTGGGGACATATTCCTGATGTACTCCTGGATCTGCTGTTTCATCCTGAATAGTGGCTCTGATGCTCACTAGTCCTCGGTCTCCTTCCTTCTGCTTAGTGTACAGTGTCAGGATGCTGGATTTGGGGTGAAACCCTCCATGCATTGTGAGGAGCTTCCTGCTGTTGATATCAGTGGCCTGTACCTTTATGAAACTCAATTTATAAAATTTGTATCATGTATTTTTTCTGGATTTTTGGTTGATATTCTGTCTCTATCTGTTACAATAAAACTATCATAACAATTATAGACCCTTAATTTCTTAACCTGCAAAATGAAATATTTATTTTCCCCACTGTATGTATGTATGTATGTATGTAAAAAAAAAAAAAATATATATATATATATATATGCAAGTTGGAGGAGAAATACTGCCTCAAGAGGAGGAATTTAAGTATCTTGGGACCTTGTTCACGAGTGAGGGTAGGACAGACCGTGAGACTGACAGATGGATCAGCGCAGCGGCAGCAGCAATGCGGTCAATGTACAGGTCTGTTGTGGTGAACAAGGAGCTGAGCCGAAAAGCAAAGCTCTTAATTTACCGGTCCATCTACGTTCCTACTCTCACCTATGCTCATGAGCTTTGGGTCGTGACCGAAAGAACGAGGTCTCCGATACAAGTGGCTGAAATTAGTTTCCTTCGCAGGGTGGCCGGGCACACACTTACAGATAGGGTGAGGAGCTCGGTCACCAGGGAGGAGCTCGGAGTAGAGCCGCTGCTCCTCCACATAGAGAGGAACTAGTTGAGGTGGCTTGGGCATCTATTTCGGATGCCTCCGTGACGCCTCCCTGGGGAGGTGTTCCGGACATGTCCCATCGGGAGGAGAACCCAGAGAAGACCCAGGAAACGTTGGAGGGACTACGTCTCCCGACTGGCCTGGGAACGCCTTGGCATTCCCCTGGAAGAGCTGGAGGAGGTGTCTGGGGAGAGAGAAGTCTGGAGGTCCCTTCTTAGACTACTGCCCCCGCGACCTGGCCCTGGATAAACGGGAGAAAATGGATGGATGGATGGATGGATGGATATATATGTATATATACTGTATATAAATATACATTTTTTGTATCTAAGGGTATATATATATTATTGATAACACATTATACTGCATTTATTGGTTAATCTGCTGATAATTAGACTACACTACCATTACAGTATTGTTATAGTTTTACAAATATAAATACAAATTAAAAGTACTTTTTGATCCTGAGACTCTTTACAAACCTGTAATTGGCTGTGTAACAGTACTACCACAGTATAATAACCTACCAATCTTAGTGGAAAGTATTATTGTACAATGTAGGAGCAAGTTAGCAGAAGAGAAAGGAAGGATATTTGCAGGATCCTCACTGTTCAGGTCACCCTCCTTCATTTCACATTGACCCAAAGAAATTGGGACATTATGCCACTTTTGGTACTACCACTGTTCTGCACAAAAAAGCTGTAGACTGTTCATCTCACGCTTCTTCCTCACAGATCTAAGCATCTATAGTTTGGCAGTAGGGTCAGCTCAGGCCTTTTTCTTTCTTTTTTATTCTGAGGTTTCCTGATGTCAGCTTCCATCCATCTGAATTTTCAACATTAACCTATTGCGTTTTCAGCCAGTTCTATGTTTCTGAGCCAGATGAAATTGAATTTTTCTATAATCACCCACAAAGGCTTATTATCAAGTTTTTGGAACAAAGTCCTAGTGACATCTCAGAGAGATAAAGCTCAGCATAATGTCATCATTATACACAGAATACTATATATGTTACAATGAAAAGGCTGGTTAGAAGTGTAACATAATATATGTCATGGATTAGTTTTTTCTACTTTACAATATTTGGAGCTACAATTGTGCAACACCAAATATAACTAATTACTGAAGTGTTATTCATCTTCAAAATACCCAGGCTTTAAGTTTAGCTGCCAAACTTTTAATTAAGCAGACCTCTTAGAAGCATTTTTTTCTTTTATTGTTTTAAACTAATAATGGGTCTGTTGTGATACCTTTAGATATCAATACTTACATCCACAGTTTCTGTTGAAACCATAAACACTAGCAGCACTTGTTAACAGCAATCAGAACTCAGAGTCTGTGACACCTGCTCATTTTTTAATTCATTCTTTCTGAAACACATAAAACCTGAATGTGTGTGTGAATGTGAACGTGTGTGCAACGTATGTGTGTGTGGGTGTCTGTGTTAGGCAGGCTGAATTCAATTCAGCTCATACCCTTGCTTCTGTGGGATAGATTCCCCATAGGTGAAAAGGTACTGATTTATTCAAGGTGCTCTGCAATGGTGTAGATTGTAGTTAGGCCAATTATCTGGAGTATGTAGTGGTTGTGGTCTTTCTGCATCTATACTGAGCCTGCATCCATGGCAACATGAAGCTCACAATGATGTGAAAACACAAACTGCCTGGTAGCACTTAGCAGATACATAAAGATATCGACTGTTTTTATATTAACAGCTTCCCTAGGTTAACAAACAAACAGTCCCAGAATCAACAACCCCTATAACTAGGCTAGCAACAAACTATGTGTCTGGAAAACATTCATAGGTATATGCCAGGTTTAAACATTCATAGGTATACGCCAGGTTTAAACATTTATAGGTATACGCCAGGTTTAAACATTTATAGGTATACGCTAGGTTTAAACATTCATAGGATACTCCAGGTTTAAGCAGTTTCATACAGAAAGCTGACACAGCAAAGAAGCACAAAGATGTAAGCTGTAAAAATATTTAGAAATGGCCAGCTGTGTGATAGAGGCGTATCTGTGTTTTATATCTCTCCTCATTCATTAACCTTCCTGTTAATTGTGGTTCGCCATATTTCCTTTTCTAAATTAAATGTGGAGTGTTTTGTTTGTTTTATTAGGGCATTTAATATTTGTTTTGTAAAGCACTTCAGCACCTCAGATCCAAATGCTTTCTTCTCTTTTTGCAGGCAGACAGCAAAAAATGTATCTGTCAAAATTAATACAATAGTTTAGATTATTTAAAATAGAGCCAAAATTAATAAGTATTTAGAGCGGTCTTCATTAGGTATACTCTACTTTGATAGTAGGTTTACCGATTTCTTATTTTTGTGATCTGTCCCACTTTTTTGTTTTTTTTACAATAAAAAAGGATCTTTAAATGATAAAGTAAAAAATTGTATTAATCAAAAATTACTTTAAAGAGGCAAAGGATTTTTTTCCAATTCCACATATTAACATGGATTAAACTGAAACAGATATTTAGAGCTTTTAGTGTTTTTTAAACACACACACACACGTATGTATATATATGTAGACATATATATGTATGTGTGTGTGTGTGTGTTTAATTTAATGTGTTTCTGTAAGTGTCTTGCTCATTTTATACATGCCATTGAAACAACAGAACCAGCTTTCAGAATTCATTAAAACATTTTCTGTGAGCAATAGAAATAAATCTAAAACCTATCAAGCCAAATTGTTATCGGGTAGCAAAAGCAATCAGTAAGTTGTCAATGTCGTTTCTGTTAATTTCCGACAGTGAGAGTTATTTTCCCCAGATCTGTTCATGGCCTTTGGTGACCCTCGGATTGTCCGATTCATCACGTACACTCACCTTCTCAGCAGGACGCCCACATGGGAAGTGAATGTGCAGTGCTACCGGACGATGCTTTTGCTGACCAATATTAAAAATAATTCATCGCTGTGTTACCCAGGTGGGCAGCTCACATTAAACACGCCGTTACGTTTCTGCTTAAAGTAACCCATTGGTTACGCCCCTGAGCCCCACATATGTTTGCTTCATTACGTGTTTCTCCGTTAAGTTTTGATTAATATGTTTGCGCAGCGCCTCGGAAAATTTGTTTAGATCTTTCGTGTGCTCTCTCGTCTACTGAACAGGATGATTAAATAATTACCTTTGCTTATATTTACCAAAACCAAAGGGGAAAATATGGAATGCATCAATTGCACAGGTGTTTCAAACCGCTCAGCTAAATATTTAGTCTAAAGCAGCATTTTTGTGGGTTGGTTTCACTGCATTTTTTTTTTTATTTTACTTTTTTCGACTTTAATGCGACTACTTGAGTAGTGCTTAATAGGGAAAGGTCTTATTACTGGTTCTCAGTAAAATTTGAGAGGACTTTGAACCATTCAGGTGCATTCATGTTTCATTTTTAGTCATACTAGGGCAGGTGCCAATTGGTTGGATCGCTGATCCTGCTGAGAAACATTTTCTGCCGGCTGAAACCTTTAGTGTAGTGAAACGGGTTTTCCCGTCTCGGATGTCAGATCCTAATATTTCCTCTTTATACAGTTTTCCTTTAATTCAAACAATTTCTAAAAAAAAAAAAAAAGTAATAAAACTGAATGCTAAAAAGATTATTTTGACATAGGAGGTAGACCCAGCTCTGCACATGTCACGCATGTTAGAGAATGTAACTGCAATTTTCATTACATTAGCTTTGATTATGGGGTGGGTTGGGGTGGCGGTGCGGGAAAAAAAAAAAAAAAAAACTACAACAGTCGGCACAGAGACTCAGGAACAACACGCCATTCACGAGGTCGGCTCTGCCGAGTCCCGCTCTTTGATGAGCACTCACATTAGCATTGCCGTGATTATTCTGAGCAAAGGTGCGCCAGATCAAAGGCAAATATGAAGTGTTCGAGATTGCAGGCTCACTCCCATAGCACACTTAGCGCTTGATTACCCTTCTCTTTGTGGCGTAGCCTCTTCGAGGACGCCTTGTCCTGTGTGCCCTAGCCGCTAAGTGTGATATTAATACATTGACGTCGCTCTCTTCTGAGATCCACTGTGAAGGGCTCCCGGACAACTCAAGTGTCTGGAGCTGCAGGATCCTCGTAGCCGTGCCTAAGTCGGGCCGCCCGACGTGTACACTCAGCCCCTGATTCTCACCCTCTCAGGCGTGCGGAGGACGCGTCACCTCTCCTTCTCCAGCGCCGCGCCTCGCTGATGCTCTTATTAGAACTCATTGCATATTAATTGCTCCTGTGCCGCGCGTGAATTGCGTTCGTCCTCAGGAGGATGCACACGCACGAATGAGCGGATAAATGGAAGGAGGCCCTCGGGGATGTGTTAAGGTCATCACTTGCAGCATTCCACCCCCCCGACCGCTGTATGTAATTGTTCCTGGTGATCTTTTTGCCGTTTTCCCCTAAAGCTTTTCTGGAATGCTATACAACATATTCATAAATGCATAGCACACTGTACTAATTAGTTCATTCACAAGGTTAGTGTCAAAGTATCAGGATTATCACAGGGTCAACTAAAAGCAGCTTTTGTATGTTAAAGAAAAAAAAACAGAAAGGCTATATTTATTCTCTGCAAGTATTTCATGGTGGGGATATTTTCATTCACGATTAAGCTGTTTGTGTCCATTTCCTGTGAGAATTAAGCATGCTAGGATATTATAAAATAGGTAATAGTTACTTCATTTATTGCCTAATTGAAAACAAGGGAGGATGAAACACAATCCATTTCTTCAGTTCTTTAAAGAGCAAAGGAAACTATAAAATATTTATCTATCTCTCCATGGTGATTTTATGATCTAACACAGTTTCCTATACCTCACTGCCATTTCACACAACACAGTGTAAATGTTAAATATCTCCACTGGTTAACACATTCAGCTCAATTTATTCATCATTTATAGTTAGCTCTTCATTATACGTGAACAATTATGATGCAATTCATAATCATAAGAGGTATTCGTAACGTCTATCCGTTAAATGACCATTTAACTCCAGTCTGCTAAATATTAGCAAAAGACGTTTAATAAATGTTTGAATAAACGTTATCTTTTTAACTGATTGCAATTTCATTAGCTATTCATTGCAATACAGAAGGCGATTAATGCCTTCTGATATCTTATGAAAATTTCTTTTGAGCAATTTAAAATTTTATTCCTTCTCCTCAACATAAATGCCATGTATATTTTTATCTTAATTTATAACTTGGGCTTCATGGATCCAGATACTCATGCATTTCTGACATTATAAAGGCTGTTATACTTGTGTATGGTTTTACTGGCTGATTGTACATGATGGTTGCTCTCTCTGGAGGGTGGTATACTTCCATGACAGAATCTGCACAGGGCTCTAGTTTTATGTGACTGTCTGACCTACTCTTGCGTAACTGCCATTTTCTTGACATTTCTTTATTTTACAGACATACGTGATTTTTTTTTTTGTCTTTTCCCTTGTTCTATTAGCATGTAAACACAGCTGCATCCTATATCACCATTCCAATATACAGAATGATGTCATGTCATTAATAGGAGCGAGAGATGACTTGTGAATATGCATATATATGTATATTAGCAGTGTTGTGATATGGGGGTGTGAGTGTGAGTTTTATGTGTGAAGCACATAGCTCAGTGCAGAGACACCTGCCTCTTTTAATCATAAGATCTCTTCCCTGGCAACACAGGGGAGTCTGCCCTGAATTAGCTTATTAAACAGCCAAACATCTGCATGCAGACGGAGGTGCTGCTGGCGCTCCATGTTCAGCTGGCTGTCAGAGCATGAAGTCGGAGCGCTGCAGTATCACCCCTCTTCCTGTGGGGTCGGGGGGGGGGGGTGAAAGTGGAAGAGGCAGAGTCTTTTGACCCATCACCACCTTCACTGGAGACACAGCTGACAGACAGATGGAACTCCCACAGAAGAGCTTTTAAAAACTGCTCGTCAGCCTCACACCTCACACGGTCTGTAAATCCTGCACTCTCCTAGCTGACAACACTCTGCCACTTCAGCTGTGATGATTCTACAGGAATGCCTGTGTTATCTATGGTATCAAACAAAAAAAGCCGCAATACATGCATTCCTTGGCTGACCTGTACAGGGTCCACTGGTCCAGCAGTTTGCTTTGCACTACAGCTGCAAGCACGGTGAGTTTAATTGTTCATGTTGCTGCTGTATCTGAAAACCAAGTCATTTTGTTGGCAATACCGAACACAACAAATATTTCCTATAAATACAAAGATGTTTTGTCAGTTATACTGTTGCAGTTCTTATTTACATTAAAAAATAAAATAAGAACACAACAGAATTTCTTTGTTCTATATTTCATTATTTACTTCCTTATTTTCATTTTTTTCTTGGCAGTGATTATTCTATTCACAAAATCTCACGTTGTAAAAACAAAAACAACAAAATGTATGTCCATGGCACATTTTCCAGGAGCACACAGTTCAATGATAACATGCTGATGTGTTTAAAATATGTTGTTCTAAAACCTGAAAACAAGCCATGGTTATTAAGATGAATTATTTTACACATTTTAAATATAGAAAGTAGTCTGCACTTTTTCATTGTCACCTCATAATTTATTTTCCCTAATTTTCCACGACTTTGGACCATTACTGAGAATGTCTCACTATATGTTATGTTTTCCACCAGACATTTTCCATCTGAGACTCCGAGAGACAGTCTGGCCAGTGATACCGGAGTATGCGCAGCCACTTAAGTCACTTTTTTCTTATTTTAACACTTTGTGTTGAAGATTGTTATACTGCACTGCATTCATTTATTTATAATAGATGAAGCCCTCTGTAAATTGCAGTGTTTCTTGTTATTTTGTAGAACATTGCAATAGTTTCTATCCTCTAATCAAAAGTTATAGGTTTAGTTTGCTTCAGTAAATTTTGTGCTTCCATTGCTACATGGTCAACATTCCACATCTCCTCCAGGTGAACAGTTGTAGGGAAACTGTCACTCACCAAATCTCAAAACTGATTGTATCCCATATAGATATCTGTGACCTCTTTACATGCTAAAAAAAACATGCGTTGAAAGAAAATGAAATGTTAAAATGTGTGGTTTCTTTTGCATTGCCCCCTAAAGGGGATTTGCTAACAGCCAAATGCCTTACACTTCATCTACTAAAGTGGGTCGGGTCCATTTCTACACCACTTTAGCCTATAGAGACTATATAAAACCGATATTTGCACTCATGGGGTACAAATACCAGGAAATCCAAAGAAAGAAATGGTTCATCTTCATGATGAATTTTACTACTACAACAGGCAAGGGAGCATTTGCAACAACTTCAGTGTTCAGTGAGAGATTTTCCGTACTCCTTGTATCAGCTAAATTGAAAGTTGTTTTCATTTTTACGGTCCTGGAGTACTCCAAGTAATTAGACGTGGCGTGTTTTCTTCTAAGAAGAGGAGAGTAATTATATACCCAAGGCACGTCTGAAAAATACAATCAACATTTGAAGAGTTCTTGACTTGCCTCCGAAACGGCGTCGCGAGGCAGATTGCGGAGTGGAGTGCAGTCCACAGCGCAGACAAGAGATGCGCTTTTTACACGCGCGTTACACACAGCGTAAGCTGGAGTTGTTTGTCGAGCTTTCCTCTCTGTCATTTTCTGCACCGGCACACGGTACTGTCAGCTGTGATCTGTGATCAAGTACGTCTCCTCCTCCTCCTCTTCAGAATGGCGGAGCCCGTCCCCGGACCAGCGAATGAAGGGCAATCAATCGGAGGAGCGCCAGCGGATTTTTGTTCTTCATCTTTTTCCTTTTTTTTTTTTTTTGATTTCGGATTCCGTTTCAGGTCTCAGCAGAGTGAGTGCAGACTGACGGAGAGGTTACAGAAAAGGCAAGGCCAGCCGGCTGGCTGGCTGCGTGCGTGTCTCTGAGAGCTTTATTACATCGAGACGATCGTTTCGGTCTGTGAGACGCTCTGTTCAGCAACAGTGTAGTGTATTTAATACACAAAATATGATTTCAGCAAAAAGAAATAACAACGATGAAGGAATTGAAATCACAAAGAAAAAACATTAAGCCACATACACTTTGCCTAATCATCTATGCATACCAACTAACGACAGAGTCATACCACCCTTCAACTAGGAGGAAAAATGTAGGCACTTATTGCTCATACATAACTAAGCACTAAAATATGTCATGCTGAACATGTGCAACGTTCACAGTTTGACTGACTCACAGTTACCATGTTTCCCTTCAAGCAGTGACTGAGTAACAATTTGGAACACG